>CM042439.1:4510420-4760420 GCA_023631565.1 Gymnocephalus cernua | reverse complement strand
TCATGCACAAATATTTTGCCCTAGTGTTACAAGAGGGGATTGTGAGGTGTCTGTCTAACCTTTTTTGAACAAAGATATGGGCTCAGTAAATTCTGTATATATATGTGTGTGTATATATATATATATATATATATATATATATATATATATATATATATATATATATATATATATATATATATATATATATATATTATAGTTGGAATATGTTTGCACAGATAACTGTTATCCAAGAAAATGTTAAATCAGATTGGAGTTTAGTTGATGGGGCATTTAGATAAGATCTACTTTTTCTTTTTTACAAAAGTCAGAGGACTTCTAACATACAAAGAGTTTGGCTCATTTGTGCATGTAAAGCTGCATAAGAGGGAGCAGAAGCACTGATTATGACACAGACCAATGGCATGGCAAGATAAAATGATGGTCTTCACTGATTGTTTCTGTATTGCTGATGTAATGTCATCAGCTACTGCAACCCCACTGTCTCCCCACATTTACATTTCCCAAAAGTGCTTATCCTTACTTTTTTCCGAAGATAAAAAATGATTTTAGAGAACAAAAAGGTAGTGTCATCATCAATAAATTGAAAAATGTCTATGTTAGAGACAATGTTGTGGTCACATCTAGAATGTATGGTGTGAACACTGTCATTCAGACTGCTGTAAGCACCTTAAAAGTAGCTTCCTAGCAATCTCTGGAGTGATTTGTGTGTGATAGCCTAAAATGAATCAACCTCCCAATGATGTGAAATGTAACATTTTGTGACTTGGCAAATGCGTGAATAACCAAGACCACAATATTTCCCTGACTGTTTTTTTCCAGACTGTTATCTAACAAAATCCTTTACTACCAAGGTCTTCATGATACAATCCTAGCCTGAAACATTGTTAAATTGCTTGTTGCTTCAATCCACAGGACTACATACATTTACTGTAGAAGTCTTTTCCAAAAGCAACACAGTACAACATAACAGAGGAAAATCAAAAGCCTTATCAGTCAAAGGTAAAACCAAGCTGGAAGCTCCCATTTCAGATCCCTGTGTATGTGGGAAAAGTGAATGACTCTCCCTCTCACAGTAACCACTGTCAAGGTGCCTCGAGCAAGGAACCAAACCCCAGCAAGAAGAAGATGATTGTGGTCACAGCGGGTGGCTCACAGGTGTAAAGCAGGATGTGGCTTAAAGCATTCAGGCTCACTAATAGCTTTCTTGAACAAACAAAGGTTACAAAAATGTTAATACCATGACTAAATGAAATATATACCAGCTAGAGGATGAAAAGTATCCCCTTCCGGCAATGAAATTTCATGATCAGAGGCAGGAAAATCAAAAGTAGAAATAAAATATTCACCCTTATGCCGCCTCCGGCCCCTTGGCAAATAACACGTGTGTCTACAAACCAATCTTATTTCCTTATCGCACCTTTTCCCCAGAAGTCAAAATAAGGTCTCGTATTCAATTTGGACAGCGCTAAGCTCCGCGCAGAGCCGCTGCAAAATAGCCTCGGGAAGGAACTTGTTTTGGTGGAACGTGTACGTTCAAAAGTTGTTTTAGTCATGCAACAGAAAACTCAGATTGGACAGATAGTCTAGCTAGCGGTCTGGATTTACCCTGCAGAGATCTGAGGAGCAGTTAACCATAGTCCTCATAAATCAACCAGAGTTTAAAATTCCAACACAAAGAAAGCGGAAGGTAACGGACATCGGCTGAAAAGACATGCATCCGGCGGAATTTCTGGTGGTACCGGAGCAATCCCAGTGGACGGTTGTCGTGCACCAGTGAGGAAGATACTGTTATGTATGTGATCTTAATGAAATTGAAAATGAAGTTCATTTTGCTTTGTATTGTCCATATTATCATGATTTAGGATTGCAATTATTTACCAAAGTTGAAGTAAAGAGGTTAGGCAGGATATAGAGCTGTTAGTTTGGTTGTTTTGAACATAAACAACATATACATATTGGGGTGGCAGTAGCTCGGTCCGTATGGAGTTGGGCCGGGACCCGGAATGTCACTGGTTCAAGTCCCTGTACGGACCAAAGTACGGAGTGTGGATTGGTAGCTGGAGACATGCCAGTTCACCTCCTGGGCACTGCCAAGGTGCTCTTGAGCAAGTCACCGTACCCCCGCAACCGTTTAGGGTGCTGGGCCTGTGTGTAGTGATTTCTAGTGTAGTGTAAATTGTAATTTCCCCACTGGGGATCAATAAAAACCATAAAATCAAAACATTTTTATTTGCAGACTTTTTAGAACATGCATGGGCTAAGAGGAAGACTTCTTTGTATCGATGATTCTCTGTCTGAAAGTGACATTCCCTGTTATTTAATTACTTATTCATTTTTCTATGGCTGTGGTTTTGTTTTATGTATGAAATGTATGCTGTGTGTGGACCTTGGACTGGAAGCTGTGGATAAAATTACTTTTGTATTGGTATTGGTGTCATGTAATTCCATGTGGGATTGGCCACTTAGTGGCATGACACGTAAATGAAATATCATTCATCATTCATTCATCATTTATCTTTCAGCAACAGTCTTGTGACCTTCTCACTGTACAGATTAGTTCCCGGATGTGAAGGAGAAATCCTATTTGGAAACATTAACAACATAACTCCATAAAGATATAAATCTGAAATCCAAAATTGGTCAGGAATCCAATTACCAAATGGATCATCCAGGGTCTAGCTGGCTTGTTTGTTCATCTAATGACTTCTTTTCATTATATTGTTATGAACACTTAGTGATTATTATTTGGAGCTCTTCTGAATCAACTAAGAAACCAGATTAGAAGCTTTACCGGCATTGTGCTAGTAACAAAGAATGTGAATGAAAAGAACAATTTGAAAGAGTGGAGGCCACACATAGAGCAGTCATCTCAGGGATGTGGTCAGCACTTACCTTTTTTCTTCTAATGATTAAACAGCCTTAAACGGAGTATTTTAAGGGAGGGAAATCGGTTTGTAGGTGGCATAACAACCTACTACAAGGTAGTATAACAACCTGGAAAATAATTCCAGCAGGTCACTGACCCTCACCATGGTGTTACCGTGGTTTACCGTAGGGCAATGTTACAATCACAAACAAGATGCTCGCTGCATAGTGACACCTGCTTTAAGAATTAAGATATTTAACCTCCCTGTGAATCTATATGTCCTGATATACGTTAAAGGATACTTTTCTTCTCCAATTGTATGGCTGATCAGACTGATCTCATGAAGTGGCGTATGTATGACACGCCAATTTGTATGCAATTATTGGCATGATATGAAGACGCATACTCGGTTTTTAGCATGTTTATCAACGCCGTTTGGCCTCCATTGACTTACATTACCTTGCAATTGCGTGTGAATTGACGCCGTAGCGAGTAGTATTAAAGGGCGGAAATCCGCGTAGGGAGGTTGGTCGGGGTGGAGATGGGTAAAACACAGGACTTTCACCTAGGAGAGCGGGGATCGTGTCCCATGTGTGACGTTTCCTTTCCACGTTTGTTCTTTTCCTAAACCCAACCTCGTTCTACTTTTCCTAAACCCAACCAGTTCTTCTTTTCCTAAACCCAACCCGCATGGCGTGTCACGTTTCCTAAACCCAACCCCGTTCTTCTTTTCCTAAACCCAACCGGTTCTTCTTTTCCTAAACCCAACCCGCATGGCGTGTCATGTTTCCTAAACCCAACCCGCGGTGATGTTTCCTAAACCCAACCGTAGCCTCGCGATAACACGTAGCCTCGCTATGACACGCCACGTGGCTTTAGAAAGTGCCGCTGTGACGTTGCAGACTGCCGTCCACTGTATATAGCGTAGACATAAATGCGAATAGCTCAAAATGCGTACAGATAACACGCCACTTGGCTTTAGGAAAGTGCCGTGTATGTTTACGTGAATTCATGATATCACGTTGGGCTGATACTCCAATGTTTGCAGTTCTTGTCACTTCACATGTGGCTTAGCCTGGGGGAATATACAATATATTTAAATGAATTTACCTAAAATTAAAATTGATCATTGTACATCTTCAGTTGGTTTTCAGTTTTTGTATTTTCATGGGATTTGTTGACAATAACAAAAATACAGAATATCGCCAACCTTCCCCTCGAGCTTGTTAGCTTTCCTGTTCTTCAATCTGTTCCTTTGGAACTCTTTATATCTGTCTATTTTGCAGTGCTCACCATTTTTTTCCCAATAATGAAACTTGCATTTGATCTTTCCAAGACATATTAATGGCTAATACCAGACGCTGAAAACGTATATGGTAATGAAAAGAAGCTTTGTCCAGTGTTGTATCCTGTTACAATGTTCAGCAGTGCTTTATTATCCCCAAAGGGCTGCAATTAGCTGTGCTGCTGAATCTGGTCAAATACAATGAAAGACCTAACCTACAAATCAGCATAATTTAGCATTACTTAGACTCACAGTGATTACTCTATAATACAAGTCGGGAAAGCAGGCTTTGTCAGGGAGTACAGTGAAATGAGAGTCACAAAGCTGAGACTTTTTGAAACGCGGATCCTTTCTATATGCAGTTAGATTCAGTCTGTGAATGATATGCCAAATAATGTGAGCGCTATCTTGTCTTCGGGAATTGCATGCATCAGCGTTGTCCTTGCACTCCTCAGGGTAAAGCCATTGACGGATCAGTCTAAATGATGGTATGAAATGGAGGTAAATTGACTATAATACAAGACAGTCTCTCATTTTTATGGGTGGAACTTGATATATTTTCTTTCATTCAAATCGTTTAGGGTCTTTTTTCCTTTCTTCGGTTCATGGATATGTGACTTTATTGATCACCATGGGGAAATAAGGTGGTTTGCATCTGTAAAAGTAATGGGATTTAGCAGGGAAGTAAAGTTAAGTTAAAAGATTGAAAATGTAATCTAAAACAAGCAACACACCAGTAAAACTAATGAAAACAAGACGATAAAGAAATGAATTGGACTATAAATGGTTTAATTACACAGATGGTATACTTGTGACAATGTTGGCATATAGATGTAACATACAGGAAAGAACTTGCAGTAGCTTATTTAATTAAAAAACCTGGAAAGAGAATTCAAAGTGTAACACATCAAATAATACAGTAAATCCTTCTGTACAATCCTTTTGTGTAGGAAATCCTTTTGTAACAGTGGCTGAATAATATTGTGAGGCTCAGTTTACCTCACACAGAGTATCCCCTTACTCTAGACAAATCCTGTTGTCTAGAGCCCTATAGATTGGTCAGCCTCAGATTGTATTCAGGCACAGATCATGCTGCCTTGAGGCATTTGCATCCTTTCATCAATACACTACTAATGCATGCAGTGGCTGTGCCTACAAGACTCCATTTGGTAGCAAAGAAACAGAAGGCAGGGGCCATGTGGGATCCTGAGGCACACACCAACTACACATACTAAGCATCTGCAACTTCATAGACCAGCTCTATGTGATTATAGTTGCGAGCAACCCTTCTCTCCTAGACTATGTGCTCCTCTCAACTTCCCACATAGAGGTTCAGCTCTCTGGTACTTGTTGAGGTTGTTGGTGAATCCCATGCCAACTGAATGTGAATTGAGAAGCTTCTTTGTTGACCTCTTCAGCTTCCAAATTTATTCAGAAAACAGTGTGGCAAGTGTTAAGACATAAGGCCTTCATCTGAGACTGCCATTAGTAATGAAGAGAAACAGAAACCAGTCAGCAAAGCAAGAGAAGCTGAAACAAGACTTCATACATAATTATAGTAACATGCACATGTCTGTACTTTTTGCATTATAAAGTAAAAATAAAAACAATTTAGAGCTTGCAAATGTAAAGTCATAAAATAAACAAGGCGTAGCCTGATGGTTTAACATAATAATAAATAAGGATTTTGTTAGAAATGTGAATGCATGTTCTCCCATTAGATTCCATTCATTTGTGTATAATGTAAAAGACTATTATCAACCTCTTAAAACTACTTGAGATGTGAAATCAACCACAATAAAAGTCTGCATTCTTTTTTTTTTGCTAATATTAAATTATTGTTATGAGGTCACACAGTGCAGACTTTTTAAACCAGTCTGTACTTAAAACTGCATTACCACACAGCTATACCGTGACAATGACCGGATGCCTGGAAAAAAATGCATCCAAAAATACTGAACTGAAGAGCATGTGTTGAATTTGTAGGAGCTCAGTTGTTGTTTTATTCAAACAGCCTCTGCTGGACCATATGAGGGTGACTGATAAAATAAATGATGGATGATTTTTATGGGTGCATATAAAGAATCAATGATGACATGTTCCATTTCCCACTGATGGTGTCACACTGGTTGTATATTCTTCCTTTTTAATCTGAAAATCAAGCCTCATTACAGTTGCACTATGAATTTAATGTGGAAATACACGGCTCTTATCAGCCTAAATTACATAGCGAGACTTTAACAAAAGAAACAATCCATCTCCACTAATTGAGACCCTGTAGATTCACCAAATTACATCCTTGTGTCAGACATTTCTTATCCACAGGGAGTGATTGATTGAAAACTGAGGGCAAATTTTTAACAGTGTCCCAAAACCCTTAGAGGGATTGCTTCTTCCAGAGGAAGTTGGACTCACCAGTGTTAGATTAATAACCCATCTCTTCCTTTTGTTATCATTTACAACCCCAAATCAGAAAAAGTTGGGACAGTATGGAAAACACAAATAAAAAAAGAAAGTAGTGATTTCTAAATGTACTTTGACTTGTATTTCATTGCAGACAATACAACAGCACATCATTTAATGTGTTCCTCATGATTTTTATTGTTTTTTTTTTTTTTCAAAAAAACAAAATTCCTATTTTGGTTCTTGCAACACATTTCAAAAAAAGTTGGAACAGTAAAGCATTTACCACTTTGTAATGTTGCCATTCCTTTTCACAACACTTAAAAGACGTTTAGGGACTGAAGACACCAAGTGATGAAGTGTTTCAGGTGTAATTTTGTCCCATTCCATTGTCCCTGGCTTTTGGACTTGTTGCTGGTAACAGTCTGGATGATCCTTTTCTTCTTTGGTCCAGAGCACACAGCGTCCATTTCTCCCAAAAAATACCTGAAATACTGATTCATCTGACCACAGTACACGTTTCCACTGTGTGATGGTCCATCCCAGATGCCTCCGAGCCCAGAGAAGTCAACGGCGCTTCTGGACACTGTTAACATAGGGCTTCCTTTTGGCACAGTACATTTTTAACTGGCATTTGTGGCTGTAACTACGTATTGTGGTACTTGACAAAGGTTTGCCAAAGTAGTCCTGAGCCCATGTGGTGATATCGCTTATAGATGAATGACGATTCTTGATGCAGTGCCGCCTGAGGGATAGGAGATCACGGTTGTTCAGCTTAGGTTTGAGCCCTTGTCCTTTACGCACTGAAATTCCTCCACTTTTTTTTTTTTAATTATGTTATGCACTGTTGAAGGTGAAATAAGCAAATGTCTTCCTATCTTTCTTTGAGGAACATTGTTTTTAAACATTTCAATAATTTTCTCACGTATTTGTTGGCAAACTGGCGATCCTCGGCCCATCTTTGCTCCTAAAGGATTAGACCTTTCTTGGATGCTGCTTTTGTACCAAATCATAATTACAATCACCTGTTGACATCACCTGTTTCAAATCACATCATTATTTAACCAATTTACCTGATTACTAGCCCTTAATTGTTCCTGTCCCAACCTTTTTTGGAATGTGTTGCAAGTCTGAATGACAGGAAAGGATGTATATTTACAAATGAAATTAAGTTGACCAGACAAAACATGAAATATTTTGTGTTCACATTGTCTGCAATGAAATACAAGTCAAATTACATTTAGAAATCACTACTTTCTTTTTTTATTTGTGTTTTTCATACTGTCCCAACTTTTTCTGATTTGGGGTTGTAGTATCAAGTATCACAGACTAGTCAATGCTGAGTTTCCCTCATTCAGAATTCAGAGCAGTTATAATATCTTAAAGTTTCTCTTCTAAATAGTTCTTAATTTCATGAGTTTTATTTACCAACACGTTTCCCATGAGAGCCAAGAGACTAATGGTGATTTTCCATAGAGACCAACACAATCTTCATATACATGCTTATAATCACGTGTACATACAGTACTGTACATGAGGAAGCAAAAAATGAAAAGCCATTTTGTTGTAAAGGTCAAGCAATGTCTGTGGATAGATAGGGGTAGAATATTAATAAGAGATTTCTATAAGGGGTTTGTTTGTAAAACCAAGGTGACTATGAGGATTATTAGATGAACAATAGATAGTAGTTTATAAATTCTGTAGAATAGAGACAGCTTATCAGGGCGTAAATAGAAAGCAATAAAAAAGGTTTGTGTGTAACACTATGTATTTCCAAAACATATAATGTTTTTAAATCTATTAAACGCTCAGTGTCAGTCACATCTATTTTTTCAATAAAGAGCAATCAGAGGATTTTGATTGATTACAAATCCATCTATTTCCAAGATAAACTACTTTCAGTTATAAAAAGGAATGTGATAGCACACATATTTTAAATATAACTCGATTCCATTTTCTTTAGCTTCAGTACTGTGATGTATTTCCAAGTGAAACAGAATACGTGGGCATACCATAGTTGGATCTGAAGGAAGAGAATTAAATAGAAATTAATAAATTGGCACATAATCATAACCTGACGTGCCAGATGGTTTGTTAACACAGAACCATCTGCGAAGCCGTCATTGGAAACTTTTTGGGAAAGGACAGGTGATTTCTAAATATACCTTGGAGGCGATTGGATAAACCATCTCTCTATCTGGTCCACCATTGTTGTTGCAGCCGTTACACACCTAAACCACACCCTAAGCTGCCAGTAGCTCCTCACCTAGTCACCTAGGTTGTAGCCTGACAAGATGGATTTTTGTTTGATACATGATGCTGCAATATTTGCTTGATCTTGTGATATTGCGAGAGACCAGCTGCTGTGCAAGGTAAACATAATCACGCTCTTTTGGTAGTGTAAACAAAGGTTTTTTTACCATATGATATCACAAGACACACCTCCTACTATGACTTTGCTCTGCTAGCTAGTAGGGCCTACGAGTCACGTGTGGTTTGATATCATAGGCAGGATTGATAGAATAAATGTATGTATACTAGGGGTTGCATGACTTCTGATGTGATGAAAGTCAAGTCGACGTTGATTAGTCAATGATGACGTCATTAACCTAATAAAATCACAGGAGAAGTATCTGTATTTTATCGCCCTGTATTTTAACAACCTGTAGGGGGACGGTCCCCCTACAGGTTGTCTCATTGGAACTACAGCTGCAGCTAAAAGTTACATAGTGTTCCTTTAACTAACGTTACCCGTTTTTCAGTTTGTGCTTTAACATGTTACTCCATTGGCGATTTTAGACCCTTTTAGGGGGGTTCAAGCCCCCCCTAATTTCATTTCAGCCCCCCTAAAAAAATTATAATAATTAAAAAAAAAAGTTTTGTGCTTCAAGTTAGAGTTTGCGAACTTGCCTGTTAGTGACAGAGGACAAACTTACAGATTTAAAGGGCTTGATAACTGTTTTAATACCCTGTCGCTGACGCCGATGCTATGCACCTGTAGCCCAGTCAAGGAAAGGGTTAACAGAAACGTAGTTTTGGCCAATCGGTGGTGGTTGTCTCGCTCTATCTGATCTGTCAATCGGGGGAAATTGTGGGGTCACCAACCTGGGAAGTTTCGTTGTGCTGTTCTAAAGATCAACGTCCAAGAGATGCAGCTTTGAATATGTTTCATGGCTGAAATAATGAATGACTGAATGAATGATAGACTGCATCTGGCTTTTATTTGTGTGGGTTTGGCAGCTCTGTGGTCTTGTTTATTTGTCTTGTCAAATCTCTGGCTATACATAAACTAAAAGGACCAATTGGAAACCGGTTTAGTTATATAAAAACGTATACATGTCCTGGTTGATGTATTGCTCACCCATAAATGTGATAAATGAGAAAAACAAACTTCAGGCTGTGCTTCTCTACATTGTGTCTACTTTGTAAACGCTGGTGGACATTTCATGATGTGACTGTCATGGAGCCAGACAGCACACATTCTGTAGCTGTGGACGACAGCCCTTAACCGGCCCTTCCGATCTGTGTTTCTGCTTCATTGGGATGTCAGTTGTACATGATGTGATTACTGACGGAATGATTCACATCTTAGATCTGTTTAGTCTGACGGAAATGTGTTAGACATGTGTGCACGCTTAAGGGGACACGTAACATAATAAAATATATGACAAGTAGCATGTAGAATGATTTCTACTTTACTCTAAATCACCAAAGTGATGTGATTTCATGGGAATACATGGACTGGACAAACCTTCCCCAGTATGATGGAAACTTGAATGTAATTTCCCTATGTATATAGATGACATGATGAAACCTGATCAAATGTAAAGTCACACACAGTTTGAGATAATCCAGCTGCAGTCCATATATCCAGGTCTGACTGAGATGGAAATAGACATTCCTCAAAGAGGCAAAAATAGGACTAACTGCACCAGTGCTAACAGATCCTTTATCCCAGGCTAACATGTCTTTTCATCTGCACTTTGCATTCATAGCTAATTGAATGATAATGTAAACCATTTTACATTATGGGTATTTGACACTTCTCAGTAAATGTGGAGTCTGAATAAAGAATACTGAAATTAAAAGTTGACAAGAAAAAGTGGGAACAACAGTCTTTGACATTGGTCCAGTATAAAGCGAGATTGCTGCAGTCAGCAGCGGCGAAACAAGCTACAATGTACAGTAAATTATGAGAGGCTCAGATTAATATCCTAAGTGTCTGACAAAATTATGGAAAGGCTTTCTAAGGAGGTCACCCTTTCTGTTAAAGAGTAAGATCCTTTTTTTAAACAAAATTGCATTTGCTAAACCCACCAGACTCCATGTACATAAACAGTCATTTTAGCATTGCAAAATACACTTCATTCAAAGTTGACAGAAACAAAATAAAACTATGAAAAGCCGATTTGGGTCGTCTATCTACTTTTCCAACCATCACAATTCTACTTTTGGTTGAAATAAACACATAGTTTACCGATTTACATGTGAAAATATGTTGGCTCTATACACGCTAAAAGTATTTTTTAAATGGAGTCTGGTGGGTTTAGTACTAGCTACCTCAGAGCTGTTTCTGGTTAAACAGAAAGGTCTCAAAGAGGTTTTAAAAAGGTATAACTCTGTAGGGATCCTTTCCATAATGTTGTCAGACAGAATAATAACCTGAGCCTTTTAGTGGCAAAAACAGCACTTTTAGTGGACCAAACTGACACTGAACATTTGCCCCATAGGGTTACATTGCAGCCCGGTCTGTGGCTGCCGGTTACAGCATTCACGCTTAATACTGGACCAATTTCAAAGATTGTTGTTCCTATCAGTCACTTAGACACAAAAACATAAGAAAATAGGGTCCAAGTTGAAAAAAATGGTAGTTAACTTTTAAGTGTAATCCCACACTGTAATATAGTGTGAGAAGTGTGTAATAAGTATTTTGTTGAGTGAGTTGAAAGGTATTATTTCACCATTCCAAATGTACATGTATTAGCAGTGTAGTGATTCTCAAAGCCGAGTAGAATGAGGGAGGGAGTGAAGGGTAAGATAATGTCGATAGGTATGCCCATGGCGCTGGAACATTAGTAATGCTGTAAGGATGCTCCATCTCTCTAAACCCACTCAACACTTTTTCCTGACCTTTTACTTGAAGAGACATTTATGTACTTCTCTACCTCAAGATCAAATGTCTGCCCTCCTCATAACAGCCTTTCTATATATTTCCCCTTGACTTGGCAGACAACTTTTATGTTTGACAGTTTTGTATGGGGAGCAAGACATACAGTTAAGTCTTTCATTTAACTATGGAACAAGGCTTTTTTGACTCAGTCTGCTCCAGGGGCGTAGGCAGAAATAGTATTTTGGGCGGGCCAATACAAAAGTGAGTGGGCCATTTTCAAAAAGACTAGAAGTAGCAAAAAGGACAAAAGAAATAGCAACACTTTTACCTTCCAACATACTGCATTACAACGGCAATAACAGTACTGTCTACACAACATGCTCAACCAACAAAGCTCAGTACACAACAATATAGACAAAAATCTGTCGGTTTTAACCTATTCAGGCTAAAATGTATTTGCACCAGCAGAACCAGCAGCATTGGCTCTGCATTGCACTGTTATAAAATTAACCATTTTATTGCACAAAGTGACAACTAAACATGAACCCACACAGCAGAGAAGGCGTTAACATACTGCATGACATAAAACAGCCTACATCAGACATAAATCATACATGTAACAATAACAATGCAACAGCATTGTTGCTTCAGGACTATGGTCAGATCATGAGCAGTGAATGCTACCAGCAGTAAAAGAAAATCAAAGAATGGAAACTTCCAGCTAAGCATTGTTTGAATTATGAAAGATATAATGAAAAGTGACCAACAGCGCCAAATTTTAGTCCACAGCAGTGACAGGATCACAGAAAACTATAAAAACTACATCACTCACAGATAAGTTATCTTCTTATTTAATGTGGGCAAAACACAAACGTGTTTCAGCTAGAAGCCATTATCAGTGTTCACCATTTCTTACTAAATAGAAAGGTTACTAGGTTACTTAATTAATAACACAAGAAGCATGAAAGACGTTTACTGAATGTTACCTCTGTGAGGGCCTCCTCTCTCTCTGATTGGCTGTCAGCTCCGCTGGGGAAATGTCTGCACATGCTGCAGGAAAGCTCGTCATTATTTACACTCTATTCCATCCAAGAAAACTGTCCATTCCACTTAAAAGAGAAGCCATTGTTGTCACGGTAGCTTTTAACAGTAGCCTACATTGCTTAACACATCCATGGTGCATTGCCTAAAAAGCCAGCTAGCTAACGTTAGCTGCTGAAGGCAGCCTGGACATTACTGCCTACGCGCCTGGTCTGCTCAATGCTTTTGAGGACATTAACAACACAACAGATACTTCCAGATCCTTCTAAATTTGAATGTGTAGAATTTGTATTCTTTGACATGAAGAAGGTGGTTGTGGTAGTAGATTATTCAGATTGAAAGTGTGGCCTATAACATACATTATCCCAGGAATATATGCTTTTCCAGCCTTATCAGTAGTATGGCCTACGTCTATGTTGAAACCCACTGAAACTAGTTTGTTAGTTTTAATACAAGTTAACCTGATATTTTTCAAGCTTTAACCTCCTGCTTTTTGTAAAAATGACGCAAATTGGTTGCAAGGAACCTTTCCTGCATTCGCATTTTGAGGAAAAAAGGTTAATCTAGTTCGAAAACACAAAAGAAATTCACTCAGTAGATTGATTAGATTCTCCACTGAATGAAATCAGTCGTATTGTGGTTGGAAACATTCACTTTTGTTCTTATCTAAAGAGTCTTAACCAACATGTTCTTATCCCAACTCGTTGAATACTGACGCTGTCATTGTTGTCATTGACTTGTTACTAGGGATGGGCATTCGATTAAATTTTCTTCGTCGATCGTCGGGAGAATTAATGATCAATTATCGATTAATCATTAATATTTTTATATTAAAATTAATTATTTATTTAACTTTTTATAAATTAAAAACGCAATGAAAATACAAAAATACAGCATGTTTGTACCTCGATGAGATCTTAATTACTAGAAGAACAACGTGTGACAGTTAAACTGGAGGTTTGGCTAAACTTAAAGATATATGCGCCGCGGTGTTTAATTAATTTAATTTAGCAGCGGAACCTGCTGCTGCGAGCCGGCGTTGTTAAACAGAGACCCTCGTTTGTTCCAAAATAATAAATAAAAATAATCATGTTCAATAATAACTTAACCACAATTTAACCAAAAACATAATACTACTTAGATCTGACAGGTTTTGTCAAAATGTAACTCCAAACTATCCAAGGCACGGACAAAGCCTAATACAAAATAACCAGTTACTCACATAGAACTTGTGCACCAGTCTACTGTTTTTTGTTGAGAAAAATAAGCAGGTTGACATGATACTGGCGTCTGAGGTTCCCTTAATACATCCATGGGTCAGACGCGACCGCTACCTGGTGATAATCCTGGCGGGGGTAAGTACATTGGCACGACACCGGCACGGTTTACAGGTAGCTACCTCCGCGCTAACTTGGCCAGCCCGGCCCGGGGAACCTCGTTCCGTTCTTTGTTTCGTAGTGAGTTTCTACCAGTCTGGTGATGGTACGTTGTGACGGAATGTGAAATGCTGGTTCCAATATCCATCTCAATGAACGTGCAGATCCCTCCGGTAATTTCCTCTGCTCGTTGTGCATCGCAGCTCCTCCGTGCTAACGCTGAGTTGATGCTAGGTTGAGACAGAGCAGGACGCACCGCCACCGACATTAACCAGGGTCGGATGCACTTTGTTTAAGTGGTACATCATTTGAGTCGTGGCCGTGTTGTACTTATACACGGCGTCGCAGTGTTTGCAGTGAACTAAGTTGTTTTTTAAATCAAAATGGTCCCACGCTACACTTCGCCGTGACCAGGCCGTGACCTCTTCATGTTTACTTTGAATCAAAACGTAACTTGCAGCTAACTGAGCAGCCTTTGGCGCCCCCGGGTGGTAAAATGTTTAATTACTGCTGACACACTGGAAATCATTTCATTGCTGCAATCACACTACACAACGCAACCTGCAAGTTTAATCGATGACAAATTAACGTGATCAACGAAATTCTTAATGATCAATCGTCGATCGTCGATTATTCTTGCCCATCCCTACTTGTTACCCCAGCGCATCAATCTGTGACGCTCCACTATGATCGCTATTTTAAACACGGGGCACACTTGGTTAACGTTGTGAGCTCAAACAAAACTACATAAAAACACTTAGGTGTAGGAAAAGATCATGCGCGGGGCTAAAAGAAGTAGGTTTTTAACGTAATTAAAGAGATGCACGGGACAAACATGATAAAAAACCGTGGTCTCCTGGGTGAACGTCCTGTGTTGCGTGTGGCCAGGTTCGCTCAGCTGGTAGAGCAGGCGCACATGTATAGAGGTTTACTTCTCGACGCAGCGGCCGCGGGTTTGACTCTGACCTGTGGCCCTTTGCTGCATGTCATTCCCCCCCCCCCTTTTATGTCTTCATCTGTCCTGTGAAAATAAAGGCCTAAAAATGCCCCAAAAAATAATCTTTAAAAAAAAGAAGGTCCTGTGTTGTTTGACCCATCTACCACTCTGACCTTCTCCCTACTTAGACTTTGTCGCTCTTAGTTCTGGAGCACTTGCTCTGAGTGTCTAATATTGCTGTGGATGGATTTACAGTTGAAAGCCCGGCACACTTCATACAGACGCTCAGTGGTGCCTTGTGCGTCGGTATGAAACAGAAAGGGCCGTGACAAAGCGTTGGTATTTGATGCCCTGGGAATGAGACCGGGCTGGCCTAGGAGTAGAAGTGGCTTTAGCCTCAAAGGGGCCCCATACTTTCATTAATTGACATCAGAAAAAGTAATCTGATGAATACAAAGTGCTCTGAGACTAGACACCCACTCGTTCCCCTGTCACACACACACACACACACACACACACACAGACACATACACATAGACAACACAACAGGAAGAGAATTCAATTCAATTTGGCCCCAGGTCTAATAGGACATCAAGTGAAAGAGGAAGGCGATAGGGTTTCACAATGGAAGCCCATCTGTGTCCATGCTCCCCTTCAAACCCACCTACCCAGTGATGTTGTTACACTGAAATGAGACAACAGAACCCTGATGCATTGTAGGCTGTAATCACCTTCTCAAATGACACCATAAGGCCTCTCGGTTGAGAGGAAGGGGCAGAGATTAGTTTAGTTTGATGGCATTCAATGCATGTATTGTCATTGTACAGTTTTATTGCATTTTAAAGGTATTAGGAGACTCCTGGGCGGTAGTCGGGTGATCTGCAGGCGTAACACGAAAGTATCCGTGTCACTGTTGGTTCACAGTCCCCAGGAGGTTGACAGAGGCAACAGACCATTGTGCTTTTCGCACAATATACTCCAAATACGTTTGCAAATTTCTTTGTTGCAGCAACATCCACAGCCCTACTACTATTCACCACTGACTTTGATATGATACAATTACAGAATGTATTTCTGTTGCCGTCATTATTATAGAAAAAGAGGACGGATAAAGCACACTTGTGGACTACAGGAACATGCTGTTTAATAAACGTTTATCATGGAAGAAGGTGGGGAACTCAGTGTTTTTGCAGCACAGTGAGCACTGAGAGGAAAATGGGACTTTAGCTCAGTGGTCCAACATATGCTGACACTTGATTGTGGAAGTCTCCTATAATTTATCAATGTTAAAGGACAATTTCGGCGCAAAATGAACCTAGGGGTTAATAACATGTGTACTCAGTCGACCGATCTCTGGGACATGTTTTCATGCTAATTGAATGTGTATTTAGCTTGAAACAAGCTAGCGCAAACCGGTGATTAGCTGCTAACGCTACCTTTCGGGGCAGATGGTAAATGAAAACATGTCACAGAGAACGGTTGACTGTGTTATTAACCCCTAGGTTCATTTTGTGCCGGAATTGTCCTTTAATGTTGACTCTTATAAAACATTTGTTCAAATAGTCACAGCAAAAAGGCAGCAACACCATACAATTAAAGACACATCTCTATGACCACCACAGTGTAAACTCTTTTGATCACGCTTGAAAGATTTAAATCTTCTTTCAAGAAATACTGACATAGCTTGGTTCAAGAAAGAGGTCACAATCAGTCCTCTGTGGAGAGTGATTTTGTCCCTTTTAAATGTGAGTAATTGTTTTGTATTTTACCAATTTCCTCAGGTTATTGCTTCACATTGCTGCGGCACCCTGTATAAGTTGGTTTAACAGCTAGATTTTATCACACATCACTGATGATGCAAATGGTCCCATATTGTGTTGTTATTGTCTTGCCCATGTTCAAATAATGTCAGCAAGCTGTTTGGAGTCACAGTTTTACCTTTAGTTCCCTGGTGTAGCCCTACAGCTTCCCTGTGTTTAAATGAACAGATGCAGATAAGATAAGCAGTCGACAGTACCAAGTCAGAGTCAAACTGCTTTAAAATCTAAATTACCATTAAAAAAAAAAATAAACAGCTGCAAGCTGGAAACCATTTTGTTGTGGTCTGTTTGGCCAGCAGCAGGTGCTTGTGGAACACATGGAGACACATTTCTTTAAGAGCCTTGCTCAAGGACACCCCGACAGTAGTGTCGAAAGGCAGGGTAAAACATCACACATTCACTTTTCTAAAATTCCCAGCAGGTCTGGGGATTCAAGGTTTCTCTGCGCTCTAGGCTACTGCTGCCTCAAGTGAGAGAAATTGAGCAAAGCGGTCTGTAATGCTGTTCCAATATCTTTTTACTTTTTAAATGCAGCAATGAAATCATGTAGAGCTTTGATATCAACATTGGCAGGCATGCTAGGTGTATAACCTTATACGTTAGGCCCATATTCTATCTTTTCCCAGAGTCTCCCAGTATTGGTAAAATATACAGTAACAGCGAGAGATTTGAATGGTGGCTCTGCATTTGGACCCAGGAGAATGAAACAGATGGCGCACTGGTAGAGGAGCCCTTGAGGAAGTTTGTGGAATGCTGTGCATATTTGTCGCTTTTAATGTTGATCAAGGCAAGAGCAGCTCTTCTTTAGAAACACACACACACATTCCTGCGAGGTAGAGAGCTTTTGGTCGATAAAGACTAGACAGCCTTTAAGTAGCTTCTCTCATTATTATAGGTTCTCTAGCCCTCTCTATGGCTACGATTGCTCATTTGTAAGTGCAGGATGTGTCCCCGGCTGTGGCTTCATCTTTTGTTGCCCCCGCTGTTTGCCATTCAGTTTATGGGGCCCACACACACACTCACACTCACACACACAAGTGCACACACATCCATGGATCCCTCACTCTCTTTTATTATGGGAATTCCAGGCACATGTGAGTAAAGCAGGGAGGCTTGTCAGATACCCCTCCCCCTCCGGGCGGTATCCCCTCATTCTCATGGATTTCTCATGGGGCTAAAGCAGACGAAACGGGAGGGGGAGGAGGAGAAGGAGGGAAAGGAGGAGGAGGAGGTGGAAGAGGAGGGAGAGAAGGAGAAGAAAAAGGGAAGGAGAGCTAGACTAATTCATCAATAATCTTTACCTAAGCCCTCCTTCTCCCCTTCTTCTTACTCTCTCTCTCTCTCTGCCTGGAGGCATTCAAGCAATACATCCATCCCCCGCCCCACCTCACACACACACATACACCCACCCACACACACACACACACACACACACATACACACACACACACACACAGAGACACACACAGCCCTTATACACACACTTACATGTACACACATAAGAGTCTGCCTGAACACGTCCAGAGGGAGAGGATGAATCGAGCTGGAGAGTGTTATTTCTTTGGACTCTGTGTGTGTGTGTGTGTGTGTGTGTGTGTGTGTGTGTGTGTGTGTGTGTGTGTGTGTGTGTGTGTGTGTGTGTGTGTGTGTGTGGTGTAAGTCGAGTCCTCTGAGGGCTGTGTGTCTTAGCTCTGACTGGGAGCTAAAATGGTGATTATAGACTAGAGACTAGGTGTGGCAAGATGGGGCGGCGTCAAAGGCTTTGTCTATAGTTCCCGTACAGCCCACCAACCGGGAGGAGGCTCTGCCTGTCTATCAGAGTCTGTCCTGGAGCCATGCACACAGTCTGGGATTGAGCTAGCTGCTGCATGGGGCTGAACCACTCTTAAACCAAGACCTAAGCCACGGGGAATAAGACAAGCGCAAGTTCAAGAAGCTCAGTGGAACCTTTTATACCAGATACAAGAACATGACCAAGTGAAGAACTGCCGGAGCATGTGCTTCTTCTTTTTTTCACCCTCATTTATTCTTCTTTTGCAACTTAAGAAGATTTTCTAAAGAGAAACTAAAAAAGAAGCCAAACTTCTGTGGAGTTCCTGTTGAGTAACACATCTTTTGAAGAGGTTTTCTATTTGGGGAATTCAAAAGATCCTCTTGATTTTTTTCAGATTTAAAGGATGCGAATTCAAGGATAAAACTATTTGGAATATGGGACTTTTAATCTATGATTTGGACCATGGGGACAGGCAACTATGTTTTTGTGCTCAGCTCTGGGTTATTTTGATAAGTATGTCACATTTATTCAGCTTGTATTACCATGATTGTGCCCTAAATTGATTTAACTGTTGTAACTTAGGTGTTAAGCTACTGTATTTTGACTTGTTTTTCTCAACAAGTGCAGCGCAGTACTATGGATAACAGTGTATACACTATTCAAATACAAACTCAAGTTTCCTGTTTTATTCTGTAGTTCAAGCCTACCTTCACGTCGCTTGTGACTTTGTATTTTTTGAAAGAGTTTGTGTGTTATCCAGTTCAAATTGTTGAATAGCTAAACACTGATTGAATGTGTTGTTACTTCCCAGATAAAAGATCACATGCCGTGCACCTTGACAATATGAACAACATGTTCATTCGGATGTGCTTTTGGATGTTCTACATGTATTGACCAGTTATCATCTGATTAGTTTTTATTTTTTTAATTCATTGACTTCTCCACCTTGTGTCTCTTACTTCCTCACATATTATACCTATTTTCTTTACTCTTCACTCTTTCTGTTAAAAAAAAGTGTGACTGTAAAGGTTGAACCTCTCTCTTCTCCTTCCTCTCTTCACAGCTCTTGCAGGTGAAATCTCTCCAACCAGCTCAGATGCCCTCTTCAGCTCCTCAGCAGTGACAGCCAATCCTTCACCACCCAATGTGTACCTTCCTGCCAACTTTAAAATGTCCAATGCACAACTGGCTTTCTTCTTGCGGAAGGCTCAGATCACAGGACAAACAGTTGGCGGCGGCGGCGGCAGCAAGAGCAGCAGTAGCCCCAGCACTGGACACCCGCTGCAGCGCTCTGAGAATTTTGTGGTTTTCCAGACAAAAGACCTCCCTGCCATTAACATAAGCTTTGGGCCTTTTGCTTGGGACCAGACAGTATCCAAAGAGTTGCTCCAGCCAGCTAGTCCACTGGATATTCCCGGCCAGCTGACAGTCAACTGGAAAGTGCGGGCCTTCATTGTCCAATCGCGGGTCTTCTCCAACAACCCCATAGTCCAGGTGTTTTTCTACATCGCTGGCCGTGACTGGGATGACTTCAAGGCTCAGGACAAGCTGCCCTGCGTCCGTCTGCACGCCTTCCGAAATACCCTCGAAAATAAAACCTCCTGCCGCATGAAAGGCAACCTGGCGCAGTGCTTGGCCCAGCTGGAGATGCCTCCGTCCTGGTTTAACACCAATGTAGCCCCACTGGGTCGGAGGAAAGGCTCCACTGACGGTCTGTTGGATGGGGTAACCAGTGAGACCCTCAGGGTTGAGCTCTACTACACACTCCATGGGCCCAATCTGGATGGGGAGTGCAGTGAGGGCTCAGGCCATAGGGCTGGTGGTGTTTCCAGGGGAGAACCTCTGTCACAGCACCCCCTGCTGCGCATCGGGAGCATCAGCCTGTACCAGGCCAGTCAAGAGCAGTTGCTGGTGGACAAGCAGTTAGACAAAAACATGTTCCTCAGGCTACCAGAGAAGCCCCTGAAGCCTGGAGAAACCCTCAAAATCTCCCTCTACTTGATGCCGAACTCCACTGTTGAACAGTTCACCCTCAAGTAAGTCTTCTTTAAAATGTATACTGATGACATACAGTACATGTGTGTTCTGATTGCTTCCAAATTCATCCGGTTTTCATCCTTAATGTCAATTTTAATGTGTTTGTAATCACACATTCCCCTTTGGAAAGAAAATGTGATCAAGCTCTTTACATGCACAGCAGAAGCTTATTCTGAGAATCTTCCTGCCTGGTAGACCTCAGCCAACATTAGTCATTCCCACCCTGTCATGTACTGCAGTCACATCTGCAGTCCCAAGTGGACAGGCTTGTAAGAAATATAGGATTTACATCACCAAATAGCCCTCCATTAATGGAACAATTTTCATAGAACTGGATGTCTTCATTACAGTCTTGATAATCAGTAAGGGTGCTCCGATCAGGATTTTTGGGGCCGATCACCGATTGCTGGAAGACGTATCGGCCGATACCGATCACTTTTATGAACTGAAAATTACGCCATTACGTAACAGTCACACATCTAAAAAATGTCCTTTCAATCACTGCAGACATTTCTTCAGCACACACACACGCACACACCGACACACACACACGGACCAACACACACACACACACACACACGGGGAAACAGCTGTTTGAGCGGCGCCGTAGCTGCTAGCTACACAACTCCGCTCTGCCTTAGCGTTAGCTAACTTTGAAAACTCCTCATACTCCTTTCTGTGACTAACCTTCAAATGTCTGATGAGGTTGGTGGTGTTGAAATGTCTTTGGAGCTTTCCGCCTCGTGGTATTTCCTTGGCACACACGTTGCAAATCGCTTTTTCCCAGATAGCAATGAGTCGGCGGCTCCAGAGGCAGTGGAAGAGTCAGAATGGCGTAATCGCAAACACGTTTGCTGGAGCACCACCGGCGCACCACCGGTAGCAGCCGCTTTTTAAAAGCGGTAGCCAACCGCTGTTCTACCGCCGTGCTACAACTGCTGTTCTGCTGCTGTTCAGACACCTTGCCAGACCGCTGAATGTAGGGACGCCGCCATTTTAGCTCCATGTTGAAAATATTTTCACGAGTAGTGCGCTCTTAATACATCCATGGTAGTGCGTCATCTGATCGGCCTATCTGATCGGCATTTATGGAGACCACCGATCAAACTATTTAAAGCCATTATCGTCCGATACCGAACGGTGACCGATCGATCGGAGCACCCTTAATAATCAGCCTCATTCAAAGCAGCATAATTAGATAAAGGTTTTTGCGTAAACTCAAAATGAATTGCACCATTTTACGAAAGAACATGATCATGGTGTGCATGTAAGTGTTGCCAACATTATGTAATGCCAAATCATGCAATACCAAGTCATGCAATATTCTCTGTCTTAAGCTTTCCTAACACATGAGCTTCATGCCATTTATGTTCATTTTAGTTCTAAAGAGTCAAATGAGCATGTAATCACATATTTCATCCATCTCATTAATTTCTCCTTCCCTGAGCCCAGTGATGTGCCAGCAGTAATTAAAGTCAGGTAAGATAAAAAGGAGGAGACAGGGTTAGCAGCACTGTACGGCTCACCTTTTGAAGTGGTGGCTTAACATCCAGAGATTTCCTTTTTCTCTCAGGACAGGATTTTATGAATAATTTGCAGTGAACTGCTTCTCAAAGCAGTTTGTGTTTAAACGCACA
Organism: Gymnocephalus cernua; assembly: GCA_023631565.1. Lineage (NCBI taxonomy): Eukaryota > Metazoa > Chordata > Actinopteri > Perciformes > Percidae > Gymnocephalus > Gymnocephalus cernua. Next base: position 4,738,131 of record CM042439.1, on the reverse strand, counting down.
AGGCCTGTGCTGTTTGACCAGGTTATGGTTGTGATCCCATATTGAAATGCCTTGCTACAGTAAACCTTATTCCATAGTCATATTTTTCTTGTTGCAAATTTACTGCTACAGTAACTGCATGTATCCTCTTCACAATAACACAATAATATAATAATAATTTTGCCAAATATTTAAGATGCCAGTTGAAGGATATTTTTGCATGTTTAAATACATGCAATACTCATTTCAATTGCAAAAAGTCACTGGAATCAATAAACTCTATTCTCATAACAATACTTACATAATACCATATAACATCAACCATGATTAACTATAAAATGGCATGGAATGAGCATTTAATGTATTCTGTTGACTCTTGGTTGAGTCTCGCAATGCATGCTTGTGTGCGGGGGAGAAGGGGGGTGGTTGGAGGCGGGTTGGGCGCTTTGGCCTGACTCCCGGGATGGTCTAGCTCGGGTGCGACTTGGCACAACTCATGGTGTTTAAACTGGTAATGGAAACGCAAATCAGGGTGGCATGGTTTGGCGCGGGCCAAAACTGCCAATGGAAAAACACCATATGAAAGCTGTGAAAGTGAACCAAATCAGTAAAGTCACCACTTGTGACCCCTTTCACATTGTCACAATGTTTTCCATTGTCTTTTGATACATTGTTATTAAAAAATATAAAGAATATAGCCGCTTTAGGTGCTCATCAGGGCCCTATTTCAGGTAGGAGGTTTAACAAACTCTGAGTCTAACCCTGATCTCTGAGTTGATTTACCCTGAGATGGGAAACTCTGAGTTTTTGGTTCCAGAACAGAAAGGCAGATCAAAGGCAGCATGAATGGAGCCATGATACTACGATTCACCATGGCAACAACCACAAACAAACGGGTCGGTGGAAATACTCATGCACACATATGCGAGTTTGAACATGTATTTGTTAAAAAAGCAACACAGCGGCTGCTGCTGCAAGAGAGAGAATTTGCGTTGGAGAAAATTGCTGCTAGAGTAAATGCGTATATTCCAATAAAATATCATATTTAATTATAAGTAAAGCCTAATATTACTGAAAATCTACTTCATTTAGGTGCAATGGGCTACTGCGGGCGAAAACGTCCTAGACCTACTAATCTCATTCTGAGGCTGCAGCACCATCATTAATATAATTATAATTCATAATCTTTTATTCAAAAGGGTTTACATCATTCACCTGCAATACTGTGGAACTCCTTTTCAATGGCTCTTACTGGTTTGTGTCCAGGGAACACTGAAAATGTTTAAAGGACGTTTCAGAGCGATCTCTTCTGACGGCGCTTTGCTAAAATGCTCCGCATCACCAAGGTTGTAAAGAAAACTGTAATGTGACACAAATAATGTGCTGGGCAGTAGAGCATGTCCATGATGGGTGACGTTAGTGATATGAGGACGGATAAGGTTATGTAGGATACATAACTGATAGACTGGGAAGAAAAACGATACCGCTGAAATAGGAAGTTATCTGGAAATTAAAATGCGTCGGGGCCTCAGGGCCAGATGTACGTACATTTGCGAACGTAGCGTTATCAGCGCCATGGCTCACCCACAGATAGCGAACGCAATGATACCATAGTTTACGCCATATTTACCAAACCTGCAGGTCATCCGTAATTAGCGCCTTTCTCCGCCCACTATACCGTAAACTGTAAGTACTTGTGCTATGATACGGCTGAGTGCAGACTGCGATATTCCCACTGCTGATGCTATGACTGTTTGAAATTATCCTGATGCCAATATTTGTAATGTAGCGAGGAGTTTAACAACTGCTGGAATGTGAACTCTGAGTCGGAGATTCGATGTCATCTTTGATTTCTTCCAGTAACTGTAATCTTGCATGGCTGCTTAATCTGTGATCCTTGTGGCAAAACTCCTTTCAGCTCGTCTCCTTGGCCTATGTCTTCGTCTTGCTCGGATTACTGCTGTCATTTCACCAGGAGGCATATGTGAGGAAACCCGCTTCCAGGTTTACACCTGCTTTTAAGAGGCGGAGAATTTTCACCGCAAAATAGAGGCGCGCTATTACTGGCGGTTTTTGTACATACCGCGGAATACGTAATTAAGCGCACTTTACGCTTCCCCTCCCATCTCTTTACGGTAAACTCCCACTTTCCCCGCGACCCTCCCATGAATAAATATGCATGACACGAAAAACGCAATTTGCCCTTTTCAGCTCCCACGACATGCAGTTTGCGCTTTTACATCATTGCGGCCTGTTTGTACATACCTCGCCATGATTTTACGCGCACGTTGCGACACAAATACGCCTGAAGTGGGCGCAAAAGCGTTAGTACATCTGGCCCTCAATATCATCCCGATGTTTGTTTAACTCCCTGTGGAGTAATACAGCTTCTTCATCAACCGGATCGTCGACAAAAGGAAATGCCATGTTTTGAAAAAAAACTATGTTTTAAAGTCTGCCTAACAGTTAATAAACCAACAATGTTTTTTTTTATTCATGCCGATATAACACACTGCGCTAAAATGTACGTGAGACAGACTGAATGAATGAATGAGGAAATGAAGAGCGCTGTGTCAGAGGGAGGAGCGTTAATTCTCTTCATACATCCATGGGGAGGAGTCTGAGAGAAACTCAAGGTTTCTTGAAGAAAACCTGCTCCCGACCAGGTTAGGTTCATAGGCTCAGTTACCATAGTAACTGACTCTGAGGTTAAGTTACCTCTCTTTCTGAAACAGAAAACCCAGAGTTTCCATCTCAGGCTTAACAAACTCAGAGTTTTCACTAAACCTACTTTCTGAAATAGTGCCCTGGTCTGCTCTGCTAAAGTACTACCTGCCCAGAGTGTCAGTTAGAATTTTAGGAAAATACACAATGTAATATAAAAGAAAAGAAAAAAAATTAAAAATGTTGCCATGACAAGACATTATAGTTAATAATTCAAGTGTCAAAAAAACATCATACAAACTGACATCAGTAGTGGCTATCAATTTGCTAGCTGTTGTATTCAACTCTGCCATCTCAGCTTTAAAAACATGTCCTATTTTCTCAAAACATCAATATTAATTTTTATAGTCTCAGAAGGACCATAATGGCTGTTAGAGTAAATAATATTTGCCAATGTGAAATTTCTAAGTTTGGCCCTCTGCCTATGGAAATAGAGCGGGAGCATGAGGTGCAACTCTGCTTTCCGGTTCCTGCACTTCTTTCCTCTCCTCGGTTGTGAACACAATATTCAGGGTTAGAGAATAAATGATTATTTGCACTTGACAAAGCTTGAGGAAAGTAGATTTTTCTCTGCTCGTAGGCATTAAGGCAGCAGGAAGAAGAGAAACGCAAGGAACCCAAAACCGACTAACTCAGCAACAATGATGAAACACTGTAAATATGATCGTTGTAATGTTAACTGAATATCTTACAAACTGAAATTTAGAGATTAGTAGGGTATAAATTAAGCCTAACTAACTCAATAAGCTCCAAGGGAAACGAGAATTTATCCCTGCAGAAATGGTTTATTAATAGTGATTCCTTACATTTCAGTTGGAGGAATCACTATTAATTAACCTTAAACATCTAACCTATGGTTAAAGGTTATGACTCAAACAAATCAAAAACATGGTGGCACCTGTTCACTTTTTGTAATTTGTATTAAAAAAAAAACTTTTTTATGAGGACTATGGTTAACCTTTTCTCAGATCTCTGCATGTTCAATCTGAGTTTTCTGTTGCACAACTAAAAAGAAACTTCCACCAAAACAAGTTCCTTCCCAAGGAGCACCGCCCATGACGATTGTGATTGGTTTAAAGAAATGCCAATAAACCAGAGCATGTTTTCCTCCCAAAACCTGTGTGGACTAGCCAGGCCCTCCTCCGCAGCGCTGTAGAGAAAGGTCTGGCAAAGCGAGAGTAGGGAAATACTGTACATTAGCTTACAAAGAACAATGACAAAATGTTTTGGACCTTTGCTTTGTCTAGTCTGGTGATAGTTGCATTGCAGAAATGGCAGTGAAACCTGCTCTATGTCAAACATGGTTCTATACAGATAAAACTATTCATTTGATATGAAAGATTGATTAGGATTTTTGTTTTTAAAGTAAAATAATTTACCTACTTTTTTATAGGCAATTCTGTGTAATTTTCTGAATAATTACCAACATGAAGCAGACTTATTGACTGTGGATTGATTACATTTGTTATTTGCACATAAAAAAACGTCATAATGCAATCATAGACCAAACAGAATTCAAATGATATACCTTTACAGTTTATTCAGTCTTTATTATTCTTCAAATAGCTTTTGAAAAGCTGAACTAAAGCCCACACTAGCCCATTTCTCACTAGTTAATGTGCTTTTTGGTCTTGAGGGTAGCTGAAATCTCAAATTAAATTGTGAATAAATGCTATGGATTTGTTTTTTTTGTCTGTATATTTAAAGATATTTTCTCAGTTTTCCTTCTTGTAGCCAGACTAGAGTGCTAACCATTCATTATCAATGTCCCAACCCCCAGGAATCCCGAGCATTAGTCTTCACACCGTCAGAGCACCATTTACACTTCAGAGCAAGACTTCCCCTCTTTAAAATGTATGAACTAGTGTCAGTCATAATATTCTGTTCTCACAACGCTACATAACACAGAGTCTCTGCATATTATTGTTCTTCACTTTTACATCTATAGATCTAGATCTAGATTACAAAATATTTCTTTAAATCAGAGAAAAGAGTTGCTGTGGGAGTCTCTCCATCAAGGCGTGGTGTGACAAAGTTACAGCCAGGCTTTGTAGTACAAGCCGAAGGCTTTGTCATATCCCCTGCCTCTTGAAACATTTAGCTGACCATGTTAGCATCCATTCGTCACTGCATTTCTCCGGCAGGCTGCCTCTCTGAGCCCCTCGCAGGGATGGAAATGAGGAGTGATAAAACAGGAGAGTTAAAAAAGAGATGGGGCAGGGAGAAGAAAGCCCAGTTGGAACCTCCTGAGTGACTCGACTCAATAGGGTGGGAATTCAATAGTTCTAGAAGCCAACTGTCGAGTCGTCCCTGCGCATCAAGTAAGACGATTAAAGATGCAATAAGGAGTGCCTTGAAAGATGAATCAGAAGGCCTCCTTTGACTCTCCCTTTGCCTCTATCAATTTTCCTTCTTTTCAGTCGTCCAGCTTTGAAGATTTTTGACTTGTTATTGCAGATGATGGCGTGCCAGGCAGAGAGAGGGCAGGGCCTGGCTACATGTGGAATCTGCCCTGATTTTCCAGCGGCCACAGCAGCGCTGTCAGAAATGTGTGTTGCGTGTGCCTGCATGGGTACATGACATGCAGTAGGATAGGGAGTAGTGGTGTGTCAAATTTGGTTACCAAGGCAAAGTGATTATAATAGGCGTTGCTGTATTTAGTCTAGCATGCTTTGCTTGTCATGGCGCAGAATGCTTCTTTTTGCAGTGTAAATGTCATTTAAAAATCATGTCTTTAATCATGTGCAATACTCACCATTACAGAATTATATAGCACCACAATAGTAACTCCATCAATAAGCGGTTCATGAAAGGTGCTCTACTCATCATCATGTACTTGTTTTGCAGAAAAGAAGTTACGTGTATTGTGTTGCACAAAAAGTGTCATTTTTCATCATGCATTTTGGGTTTGTTTGGAGTTAATAGAGAATTGCAATTTCACAACACTGGGTTCCACTTAAACTGTATCATTCTCTTCTGGCCTTTCTATTATTTTCCTTTACCCACATTATATCCACATTAGTGATGATTATTTATCAAAAATATCATTGTGCAAATATTTTGTGAAAGTACCAATAGTCAAACCTACAATATTGTTGTGATATTGATATCAAGGTATTTGGTCAAAAATATTGTGATATTTGATTTTCACCACATCGCCCAGCCCAGCGCTACACTAATTAGTATTTTTATATATATATCAAACATTGCTGAAATGACTAGATAGAAATGTGAAATGTGGCTCTTACACAGTATATGAACCTACAGAGAATGACCAATTAGCTCCCTTTAACTCACCACAAACTCAGCTCTTCATTTCCACCTGCAGCAGACAGATTTCTTTAACAAAAAAAAACTGTGATAAATCTCACTACCTTTTCTAAACATAAGCTTGTCTCCTGGGACTATCTTTCACAGCTTCAAGGACACATAAGCAATTTCCCAAATAAATACAAAGCTTTGGCCAATGAATCATTCTAATGTCTAGTGATGTCTTTATAGTATTTCCTCATCACAAAGCATCCATTCTCCCTAAAATCTGTTTCCAGATGAAGTCTATACTGTGTGTAATAACTCAGTGCCTTCCCATGTACTGTCAAAAGATATCTGATTGCCTGGAAGCCCAGCTGGGTTAGCAGGAGAAAATGTGCAACTGTAAAGTCCATCTTAAGGTTTTCTGGGCTTATACTCATACAGTGTGGTTTGATAGTGATTGTAATGGCACGATTGACACAGTAGGTCAATGAGGCAAACCTGACAGATCATTGAAGTTATTTAGTAAAGCATGTGTGTTATCATATCATGCGGCACAACATGAGCTTGTATCCCTGTATCTGTTTGCCATCTGTGAACACTCATACAACATTAATATTTAATATAACACAAGCCGAAAGCAAGCAACTGTTACTATTGCTAATGAAATTATAATTATTTCCACTGTACTAGAACTAACCTCGCTGTGCAAAATAGCAACTTTCACAATGAAGTGAAATGAAGCCTCTTTATTAGACCATATTGGATTGCACCACCACTACTACCTTCTTTACTCCATCCTTCCTTCCTTCCTTTCGACCCTTCTTTCTCAAATGTAAACAAGTTATTTGAGGTCAAGCAGCAGGAGGAAAGTATTTACCATTGTGAACTTTAATGTGTGTGGATCCCCTCTTAAAGGCCGTTGGCACAAGTCACAAAAGGAGGCTATACTGTATGTGCCAAGATGTTAATGAAATGGGCTGTTTTGAGCTCCTTAGTTTATAAATGCTTAAAGAAATTTGCATGTCAGCTCTCTACGCCAGGCAAAATGCAGATAGTTATGCAAGTTTATTCCATTGCTTGGCTACTACTGAACTAATTCAGCCCTTTTCTAACCTCAAATAGCCAAGTGGAGTAACTTTGTTTAGGTAATTTTAGTTTATACGCTTGACAGATTCTTTTTAGTGCTTTTTAGTATGCTCAGCATGTCGTTGAGTGTTGTTTCGGTTTTCAGAAAAACAAACCCAAGCACAACCAATTAATTTAGACATCATATCTAACTCAACTCAAACCCACAAAATTCATCTGGGTCAAGTATACAACAGTAAACTCATTAGGCATTTACACATACTATTTCTGCATATTCATCCCTTTTTCCACCCTATCGCTACAGCCTGTTCATTTTCACATTTCTTAACATAGCCAGCCAGAACAGCCTCAGTTTAATCAGCAGGCGTATCACATTATCATCAGGGCCCACAAATGTGTGCACTATTACCATGACCAGTGGCTTACAACTCAGCTCGTATTCATTAACCTCTTCAACTCTGCTGGACCAGCTGGTAGGCTAATGTACTTCTGCATTCACATTGCGGCTCTCTACCGGCTATAACCGCACTATGCAAGGTTGCCAGATCGGGTAGCGGATCTGTAATTCAAATGAGACATAATGGGACAATTCCGCCGCCAATAGCGCACCAGGTGGATAAGCCAGTTTGTGATTGGTCCCCGCAACATTGTAATGGAAGCAGGAGAGATAAACATACAGGTTCTTGTTTTTCATCAAGAGTTAATCTACAGATTGGCAAAGAAACGTCCCCGTCCAGGCACCGCTGCCTGGAAGGCACTAGGATTAGGCAATGTTTAGGGTTAGGTGTCTTGAAGTCGACGTTGGGGGCTTGAAACACCATCGAGCAGAAATGTACGTTATTATTTTGTCCATTTGATTGCCTTGGTCTGATGAAAGCTGTAAACTTAGAGCTGCTATATGTTTGTGTCAGTGATTGGTAACACGTGCAAATCTTCATTTCACATTCATTTCATTATATTAACTTCTTTGCTTTAACATTCAACTCATATGCGCGTATGTTTCATGCTTTGGGAAATCAGTTGATCAAATGTCTGTTTGTCTGACAGATGGATAAACACAGACAGACTTGAGGATTTTCTGTACTTTACCGCTTTTTCCAAAGCATATTTAAATATAAGCAAACCCTCCTGCAGACTGTGGTGGTTTATACAGTCCCTCCAGAAAAACGCGATTATGCGATCGCAGAATTCAATGCATAATCAGCCAAAGTCCGCATATTAATGCGGGGGCCGCATTTTTTCAAATACGCCGCACTTTCGCCGCATAAATTGCCGATTTCCGCGCAAAATATGCGGGGCTTGCATGATTTCATAATCACCGCATTTTCGTTGCAAAAAAGTCACATATATCTCAGCAGAAAGTTGAAAAATGTTGCGTTTACTTCACACAAGAGCAGCCATTTTCCCCTGTTGCCATGGGAACGTTATGAAGTGACGTAATTTCACCTACTGAGAAAACTGTGTTGGGGGAATCACTTCTTTTCTCTTTTTCATCAAACCGCAGTTTTTGCAAGTTCCCGCAAGTTCCCGCAATTTTTGCAAGTTCCCGCATTTTCATCGCATAAAATGACATAAATATCCCGCATATTCCATCGCATTTTTTAAGAAAACGTGCCGCATAATCAAGGATTTTTGCCCGCAACAATCACAAAAAAACTCCGCGTTTTTCTGGAGGGACTGTTTATAGAGGGAGCCTGAGAGACAAATTGATAAAAGCTCAGAGCTCCTCATTTCCAAGGTAATCAAAACCAGCAGTCCTCAGGTATAAAAACTGTCTTTCATTTGACTGCACAAGCTTACGTTAACTGTTTTATCTTTGCAAATTCATTTTCCTGTGCTCCGAATGAAACTGCAAATCTTTCAATCACCAATGTGTTCTTTCCAAACACATTTCTTTGTTTTCATCTTGACAGCTTTATGTTTAGTCTTTTAGCCTCCCAGAAAATGTTTTGTGCTGCCGCTCAAGTTGTGAAATATTTTGATATCTCTCCAGCAATGCAGATGTATTTTATTTGCTGGTCCTTTCTGCAGTCTCACAACATACTTTATTTATGCCTGTAGTTTAGTCTATGTAATCTTTGCATCTTTGTCTGCAAGACATGTTTGCACATTATTGATTAGTCCTGAGGATGATGACAGATAGACATATTGGGGAAATTATGCTCCTAATCCTCTAAATTATAATTTGTGACTCTACAATAAAAGGTGCATCTTAATGGCTTGATAATCTTGCCATAAAAACACAGAAAACTTAAAAGTGAGCACTTTTTTGACAGTTACTTACTACATGGCTCCATAGAAGTTACAAATGTTATTTTACTTTTTTGAATGATTAACATCTTCATCGGATCAGAAGGTAAATTTACTCCGACTTTCTGAGCCGATTAAGATTCTGCCGGGATCAAAATGTTGTCCTTTAAAGGGTTAAATAAAGCGTGTCCTCGTGTCAAGAGTACCATAAAGCACATCTGGAGGGACTCTCTATGGACATTTTTTTTTTAAACCCTGATTAACAGCAGTTATGTATTAACAGTGGATTGAATCTCCCTACACGTCTGAGAGAGAATGATTAATTCATCAGGATGTGTTTGGCTGCAGACACTGCTGCAAAATGTCCTGTAATCAAGTTATTGAGATCAAGGACATTTTTTACACCACTGAAATGGATGTTGTGTAACTTTATTTAAGAAATAAATGAGTGACAGAATGTGTTCACTCTATTGCTTTTTTTTTATCTCGTAGCAGATTTTGGTTCATGATTGGATGGCATTCAGTGAGGGAAATGCAATAATGTGGGAAATCAGACAAGGGGAATTTGTGGTTGATAGGCAGGTAGTGAGGCACCTACCCTGTGTTTATCATATTTCTCAGTCAGCATCACATTTCTGTCCCCCTTCCTTCTCCATTAGATCATTTCCTACCTGCACAAAGTAGCCCTCCTCCAACACATAGCCTTATGTTTATCGTCAAAACCTTTAGGGGTTTAGGCGGCAAGACTAAGATAAGCCATATTTTCCACTGCAGGCAGCCTCCATTTACCTGCCCCTTCCTCTTTCATGTTGTCACAGACAGAAGTTGGCAAGGTTTTATTACTTTCTCTCCCTCACTCCCTCCCCCCCCCCCCTCCCTTCTTTCTGCTTTTTTTATCATGCCTGCCAAGAGATTTGCTGAGCCAATCTGTAGTAACAGACAGGGCTCTGCCCATTGTGAAGGATTGTACTGCCCGGTAGGCTACAGTTTCCAAGGAAGCAGTGGTGTGGAGAAGTTGCGTCTTCCCACCACAACTAGCGTTTGATTTTAATGATGTTCTCTCCACCTTGAGTGAGTCTTCTTTGCAGCTGTTATTTGCAAAGCTGAACTTCAAATCCTGTACACAAAGATCAAGAGATGTACTGTTTACTTCTGTCCTTAGAGCAAGCCTCTTTGGGTCATATACAGTTGCATTCTATTCTTGGGAATTTAAGTAGTTGTTTATTTGACAAGGAGAACAGCATTCAGCGTTTCAGCTTTTGCTTTGTATTGATCCAGAAGCAAAAGCAATTTGTACGTTTGAGGCTTTTAAGATGTTAACATGGATGATTTGGTATTCACAACCTTGTATTTTCTGTAAACACTGGGTGCCTGGAAGTGCCAATAGAGCTGAGAAGGATGAGGGAAACAGAAGTCAGTCATAAGGCTGTATTCATGATGGCGTATTGAGGGCAGAGCCATGCTGCTCTATGCCGATATAAATGCACCTTGGCAGCATTTCTCTGCCTTTTATGCAGCACTATGGGAGTAATGGTCAATGAAAAATGGGGAAGATAATGCATTGCAAGCCAAACTAACCAATCTCAATTGAAGAAATTCTGATAAAGACATGATTAGGTTAATGCATATTCATAAAACATGGCAGCCATCCAGGACTGCTAGTCTAATGATTGTAAATGCATGAGATGGTTTTTCAACTTCCCTCTGGTGGCACAATATGCACGATATGCCCCATCACATTTTTACATTATCATGTTTTCATTTGCAACAGTGCTAAATTCATTCTAGCATCTGAAGTGTTGTACTCCAGTGGCAGAGAGCTTTGAACTCAATGCACGGCACTCCCTGCCTGCCAATGTAGCATATTGTTCAAGTGTTTTGTCAAACAATCAAAAGAGCGGTCCTATCGCCTGAAATTCAAACGTTCCCCCACAATGAAGGACAATAGTTTTTCACTTTTGTATCACAGTCACATTGCTTTCTGCCTGGTGAAATTTGACATCAAGTTGTGTTTCAGCCCAGAAACCTTTAAGTCCAGTTGACATATATATATATATATATATATATATATATATATATATGTGTGTATATATATATATATATATATATATATATATATATATATATATATATATATATATATGTGTATGTGTGTGTGTGTATATATATATATATATATATATATATATATATATATACTTAGGTGGTATCCACACGGAAACGTATTTCAATGCAAACGCACATCTTTTGCATCGTTTGGGCCGACTGTCCACATGAATCCTGTAAACGCACTGCCTGTAAACGCACTTTTTTGAAACCTGGTCCCAGGGTGAATAAAAAAAAAGCCGGCTCACGTTTGGCTTCATATGGACGGCGAAACCGCATACGTGCGTATCGATGATGTCATCCCCACACACCTCGGACTCAAAGCTCCGCCTTCAACCCAGCTGACGGCGCTAGCAGGGATGCAACGCTGCTAGCTCGCTAATCTGTCTGCTTATCAACTCCTTGAACGGATTATAGTAACTTTTAGCACCGCTTATTGTAGAAAGGCTACCGAAGGAAAAACGTGTAGCTAGATTATCAAAAAGACATCGGATCATTGATGTTTGTGTGACTGCCGATGTTGATGTTAGCTAGCGTTAGCGCGCTAGGTAGCGCTAGCTAGCGCGCTAACGCTAGCTCTGCTAGCTGCAATCATGTCCGATAAAATGTAAACAAAGTTTACATTCTTTTTCTAGGTGGCCTTTATATAACGAGCAGTGGTGTAAGTTATTAAAGTCTAGTCCATGGATGTGTTAAGCTAAGAGAACTAGCTAACAGTCATGTTATGAACTTTTATATACTGTCTATGGTTATGAAAGGAAGTCACTGAAGGCTGCTCTTCTTCTTCGTTCTGTTAATTTCTGTAGCCGTAACAGCGCCGCCTACAGGCCTGGCATATGAAGTACCGTGTTGAGTCATTTATAAATGGATTCATGTGTACGTGAATTTTCTTGAACCGAATCCAGGGAAGACGGATGCGTTTTCATCCTAACGTCTTCGTCTGGATGGGGCCTATGATCACACCGGGTCTTTTTAAGGAAAATTTTAAATTAAAGTCCACAGTAAGGCAACCTTTGGCTGGCCAAGGCACTACTGGACTCCACCCATCCCTCTACAATATTTTCCAGGTGAAATAATTCACAGCTATGAGAAAGGCCTGTCCTCTGCTTCTGTGAATGCCAGCTGTGGGTAGATATCACTCCTCTGCTGTGCTGCACTGATAAAATCATACCTCCTCTATGACAACATCCCTCCCGGTCATACACACATGTAGGCATGCATGTAATGGTTTTGATGCCTTCCAGTCGGGTTTTCGACCACACCACAGCACTGAGACAGCTCTTGTTAAAGTATTTAATGACATCCACTTAAACACAGATAGTGCAGTCTTAGTATTACTTGATCTCAGTGCTGCATTTGACACGGTCGACCATGACATATTACTAGACCGATTGGAAAACTGGGTTGGCCTTTCTGGCTCAGTCCTAACTGGTTTGAATCCTATTTAAAGAACAGGGACTACTTTGTATCTATAGGTAATTATACATCTGAGCATTCAAATATGACGTGCGGAGTTTCCCAAGGCTCTGTTCTGGGGCCTCTTCTGTTTAACATCTACATGCTTCCACTGGCTCAGATTATGGAAAACAACAAAATAAGTTACCACAGTTATGCGGACGACACACAAATTTACATAACCTTATCGCCAGGAGACTATAGTCTTATACAAACACTGACTAAGTGCATTGAACAAATTAATGACTGGATGTGCCAGAACTTTCTTAAATTAAATGAAGAAAAAACTGAGGTGGTTGTTTTGGGAGCAAAAGAGGAACGATTAAAAATCAGCGCTCAGCTTCAAACGACAATGTTAAAAACAACAGACAAAGCCAGAAATCTTGGTGTAATTATGGACTCAGACCTGAATTTCAACAGCCACATTAAGACAATTACAAAGTCAGCCTATTACCACCTTAAGAATATATCAAGGGTTAAGGGACTTATGTCTCAGCAGGACTTGCAAAAACTTGTCCATGCTTTTATCTTCAGTAGACTTGACTACTGTAACGGTGTCTTTACAGGTCTCCCTAAAAAATCAATCAGACAGCTGCAGCTGATTCAGAACGCTGCTGCTCGAGTCCTCACTAAGACCAAGAAAGTGGATCACATCACTCCAGTGCTGAAGTCTTTACACTGGCATTGCAACTCTCAGTTCTTTTAAATCAAGGCTGAAGACCTTTTTTTTTGATGTTGCCTTTCGTTAAATAATTGTCCATTTCTTATACTTTCGTTGCTTATTTTATCTGCTTTTATATTTTTAACTGCTCTTTAATGTTTAATTTCTTATACTGCACTGTAACTTTTATTCTTGTATTTTAATTGTCTTCATGTAAAGCACTTTGAATTGCCCTGTTGCTGAAAAGTGCTCTACAAATAAAGCTGCCTTGCCTACTGTCTGGCTTTTTCTCATTCACTGATATATATGGATCTATACAGACTGTTGCATAGCCGGGGAATGACTGTAATGGCATTGTAGCAGCACTTTCTACCAATATATAGTATAGTTGTGACATCCCAGCTGTATGGAAGTCCTGACAGCTTGTTTAAAGGCACATTTTCTTAATATGGACTGTGTGCATGTTGTTTTGTATGAATGAATCTTTTTCTAAAGATTATTATTGGTCGTTCTTTGCTTTTTTTGACATTTCAGTTAAGACAGGTTGGAAACATTGAAGAAGTTTAAAATCTCTTATACAGGAATATTAATTTCAAAAGTATTTTTGAATGTGTCAAATATGAATATATCAGCCTTTCGACATGCTTTGTGACCTCATCTACTACCCTGCAACCTCAATGTTAAGCTGTATGCAGTGTAGTATGGGCTTTTTTTTCCTGCGGGGGCCATTTCTTTTCTAAACATGATGTATGCTGTAGTGGAAGGTGTTAAAGGGAGTTTAAAGAGAGTTTCCCAGTGGGGTATATTTGGCCCCTGGCTATTTCTACTGTATCTCTTAAACAACAGGGTGATGTCTTTACAACTGCAAATTGCATTGATATGTTGTCAGTATTATCTGCAACAGCTTCCCAAGCTGCATGCAGCAGGACTGACTGCACCCACCTTCATCCTACGCAGTGAAGCCCAGCTCTTCATACCAACACGTGTGAAACCGTTTTTCTTTTATCTTATTTCTTTGTTCTTCTCGGGGGAAGAGTTGGCTCCAGAGTGGAGGCTGTTGCTGCTGGAAGGTTGTTATGTTAGGCTGATTTAAATTAGAATAATTTTGAGCACACTCTTCAAAATTGATGCCTCCCAGCAAACTAGGACAGATTTGTTATGGCCATTTGCTATGCCCTCCCATGCTCTTTAATGGCTGTTTAGCCTTCCAGCCTTATAGCTCTGCACCGAGTCGTGAACTCAAACACTTATTGATTTTTCTTTTACATTTTAAGGTGAGTGGGCAGTGCATCCTCAAACCATTTGGTAGATTTGGTAGCATTGAACAACCCAAATTCAAACGGTTATATATATTCCTTTTTAAAGTAGTCTGTATGAAGTGAATTGACAACCATATCCAAGAAACATAATTCTCCTTGGTGGTGATGTTTTAAGGACTGTGGTTGTCTTTGTTTACTCCTCTGTGGGAAGTGTTTTGTTTAAGAAAGCAGTTCTTTTTGTTGTCGCACTAGAAAGCATCCTGCAGCAGAGGGAGCTGAGACGGAGAACAGTGTTGTTATTTCAGGATCAGGCTTGAAGGCTCCTCTCTAATCTTTTAGATTTTTTAAAATTCAATTTTCTTTACAAACTGGATCTTGTTTTCCCAGTTCTGACCATTATCAGTCCCATTGATGAGAACAGGGTCAAATTTGTGGTCAGGAAAATGAATTTGCACTGACCCTCAGGTTCAACTTTGTCCTACTTTACTTAGTGAGTTGCATTTTATTATGTTAAAATAAGTCTCAGTCTTCTCCTGAACAGAGGTGGTGCTAATGAGGAAAGGCTACTGACTTTGCTATTTCTACGGACTAGAAGAAGAAGAAAAAGATAAACAATGGCAGAACTGGCAGCAGCATTGACGTCAATGCTTCGATTTGATTCGATGACCTACTTGGTCGGATCAAGCCTTTCATTCACCATAAAAGAACTCATCTTAACCCAGTAAGTTTACAAGAGAGACTTGCAGTCACTCTGAGAGTCCTGGCATCCGGTTGCCCTCTAACTCGTCCATGCTTCCTGTTTCCTCTTTGCCCCTTCTGTGCCACTGAAAAAAATCTTGTGCACTTTAAATCCTGGCGTGCCTGCGAGATCTACATCATTTTGATGTCACATTGGCGCGCGTGAGCTCGGCTACGGCGACTATAAAACGACGCTTAGGTATGTATAGGTACTGACAACATTATCGATCTCAGGATGTGACTTTTTGTCCGAAGACAGCGGTGTGGAGAGAGGAACACGACTCGAGAAAAAGGCGTTCAGGATGTCTGTTGTTTCAGAGTAGGCTCCTGTTATATAAAGGGTTGTCAGTGCCATGGCTCAATATTTAAAAGATTTCGACAATGTTGATGAGGTCGTTATAATTGGATGGCCGCCTGTATTAATTTGAGCCTGAGTACAACGTTACGGCCGAAGAGATAGAGAGAGGAGAAGGGTGAACAATAATGAAAACAAAAAAGTTAGAAGTTTTTTTCAAGTGGGATGTTTTGCCCTGATATCGTCTTCCTTTATTAGCAATGTCTGGTATGTAAGAAAGTTGTTGTAGGAAGTATTAATATTTGTATTCTCCATCAAGATAGCCTCCATTAGCTCGCTACCCACCCACAAAGCAACACTTAGGAACTCCAATAATCACTGAGCATTACAGCCCACAGAGTGGAGGCTCTTTGAAATTAATTTGACACCTACCTAAGATTTTATAACTTGAAAAGTTATTGCATATTTAAAGCAATCTAGACAGTTGAAGTCAGAGAATGTTTTTTTTCTTCCTGAATAAAATAAATAAATAAATAAGGGCATAATCAACACACTCCTCAAACACTCACGTTCTGCTTGTTATCATCAATGTACTGTATGACACAAAGAAAGAGTGGGCCAGTTGTAGGTGTGTGTGTGTGTGTGTGTGTGTGTGTGTGTGTGTGTGTGTGTGTGTGTGTGTGTGTGTGTGTGTGTGTGTGTGTGTGTGTGTGTGTGTGTGTGTGTGTGTGTGTGTGTGTGTGTCTGTCTGTCTGTCTGTCTGTCTGTCTGTCTGTCTGTCTGTCTGTCTCTTATACTGACTACACACAAAATAAATCTCTCCCTTAGCATTCTTTCATTTTGATGTTCCGATTCTTGCAAATATAAAACAGGTTTTCTGATCAAATTAATTTGGTTCTCATTAAGCTACTTATCTCATTTCAGTGGTCACATAAACTGAACAACACAGACCCCAGGCTCTTTAGCTAAACCCTTGGATCATAAACTGTTGCTTTCTTAAAGTCCATTAAGTGTGTCAGTATAGCTAACGAATAAGAGCGTCAGAAGGGTCTCGTTACTAGAAATGATTGGAAACCTGACAGCCAATAAAATTAAAGAATTCTCAGTATCAATATGTTGAACACAGGCCTGTATTTCCTTGTACTTATTACATGTACAGCACCTGTACTTTGACTCTCAGCACATGTATTAATCTTGTACATTTTATAATTGCTATAAAATCTATGTAATAGCAGTAATCATGATATGTGATATGGCATAAATCCCTCCAGGGAAACACCCCTCTGTGATGATCCACTGCCACCATTCCCGACTCCACTATAACCCCCTCACACGCCAACCTGACACGTGATTTGTCATTCACTTATACAATCCCTGCCATCGCCTTGGAAACCTGATAGCCTAACCCTATTTAAATCAACACTTGAATCCTTTGAGAACCAGGTTTGGAGATCAGACAACGTCTTATTTATTGCGGTGCAAAATCATTTTGACAAGAAAATTATCCATTTGGCAAAAGAGCGGCTGATACTCCTGTTTTAGTAAAAGTCTTCTTAACGAGGTCTGCTGTGGAAGTGAGACGGTATAGTAAAAGAGTGTATTGCAGCACACAGCAGGAGGAATCACAGTATTTTTTTTTTCATATAGAGGCTGTAGACTGTAAAGAAGTATGTGTGATGGTCTTGGAATACAAGAACTAAAGAAAACGGCAAATGTACTAACCAAAAACATTGTGCTGATTGTCCACAATTGTAAAAGTAAAGCCATGTTTTAACTGTATGCTCTGCTGTGTGTTATGTTTTATAACTCTAAACCTGTGTTATCTTAAAGTGCTCATATTATGCTTTTTGGCTTTTCCCCTTTCCTTTATTGTGTTATATATCTTTTTGTGCATATTATTGCTTTACAAAGTGAAAAAGCCCAAAGTCCCCCCCAAAGGGACTTACCATCTCCAACAGAAAACACTGTTCACCAACTGGTCCAAACAGCTCTGTTGTAGTCCAGCCTTTACTTCAGAGACAAACGTGGTCACTTTGGAACACACGTTATAATGCTCACCTAGCTGCTAGCATGGCACGCCCTCATACTCTGCTTCTGACTGGCTAGTAGTCCTTACCTAGGTACTGTCAGGACACGCCCTCATACTCTGCTTCTGACTGGCTAGTAGTCCTTACCTAGGTACTGTCAGGGCACGCCCTCATACTCTGCTTCTGACTGGCTAGTAGTCCTTACCTAGGTACTGTCAGGACACGCCCTCATACTCTGCTTCTGACTGGCTAGTAGTCCTTACTTAGGTACTGTCAGGGCACGCTGACAGATGAAACAGAAGTGAGATGTCTCACTCTGTAGCTAAAACAGAGAGCTCAACACACAGGGTGAAAGAAGGAGCTGTAGCAATGTGCAGTACAACAAATATATAGTGTTTTCTGAAAATTAAACCATGTAAACCTATTCTGGGACAACCTCCAAATACAATTCTGAATGTAATAATATGAGCACTTTAATGTTTAAGTATTTTGTGTTAATTTCCTTTCCATTTTTGGAAAAGAGTTAGGTTAAATGTTAATCAATATAAAGAATACACAATTGCACAGCTGGGAATACTTTAAGCGCTGCTTTACAATGTACAGTATTTACAGGCCTGTATTTAGAAGCGTAAAGTACTCAGAAAGTGACATTTTCCAGCATCTGCGGAAAATATCATTAAAATAAGCCGAATAATTCTACATAGATAATTTATCATAGGATCGCACAAAGAGTTGGACCATTTCGCTTTCCTGTTATCGGATGATATGGGATTTTAAATTCAAAAACATATCTCCTTCGGATAAAATCAGGATTTACCATTCTTTTATAAAACACTGTTACCAGGCAACAAGCCTAAGCCTCGCAAGGTGTCTGAATGCATTTGCTCAGAATATTAGCACTTCATTTACTTAAGGAAATTGCTACATGTCACCCAAAGGGGGGTTAATTATTCTCTTCTGCTGAAACCTGAGACACAGGCATTGAAATTGAATTCCTAGTGAGTGGCATAGGTTTGGCTTCAGCTCGTGTTGCCTCAGCCACAGTGAATGGCTCATGTAGTAATTCAGCTCTCACTGCCCAGAACATCACAGAGTCCCTTTGTTCAACATATGCCATTTTGATGCTCATCTACTGTCACAGCTGAGTATTGGAAACATGATCTGTACACAGAAGTGTACTGTCCTGTGATGTAGAAACGGCTGAATAACAGCTTAGTGCTGCATCAATGTGAAGACAAAGTGCAAAAGCAGCGTCATCTGTAACTCTAACTGAAGCCCTCTTAAGTATACAGCATGTGCATTAACTTGTTAAGCAGAATCATTGCTTGCCTTATCATGTGCTGCAGTTAATTGAAGCCTAATGAGACCAGCAGACCGAGGTAGCAGTAGGCCTGAGGATGTGGAAGCGGCTCAGCCCTCAACCACTCTTTTTTTTTCCGTCTCTCAGTTTCAGTTACCCTCCCTATCTATCCCCAACCAAGCAGGCGCTCGATTTGGCTACCTTGGTGGACCTCAGAGAGCTCAGTGTGGGAGAGCAAGCCAATTGGAACTGACAACAGGTCCCCAACACCTTCTCTGCGAGTCACCAAGAGGTCTTGGTGACTCGCAGCTGTTGTGTGTTGCCTCCCTCGGGGCCTGGCGTTATCTGGTGTGGAGGAAGGCGAAGGCAATAGTTTGTGATTACAGAGCTCAAACACCTGGCCACAGTGTGTCCACCACTTATCATGTTTTACAGCGTTAAAGCTTCACTGGGCAAGATTTTTATGTGGAAAGAAATACACCCCTCAGCCAAAGTGGGACAGAAAAAGATGGAACGTATTATCTCTACTAATTTGCTGTAGATTTACTAAACTTTTTATCATTTGACTTTGAATTGATCACTTCAATACAGTTCCATCATATTGATTTTGTGTCTAGTTAAAGCCAGCTCGTTAGCTCGCCTGCCTTGGTATCAGCTAACTACCACTGACTTGTTGTAAACACATCTGGTTTTGGTCCACTAACGTACAAGCTCACGTGTTTAAAAGCAAGCATAAATAGTCACAAGCCGTTGCATGTAAACTCTGCCATCATGCCTTCTCGAATGGCTGCTTGTGTTTCATCAACATTTAACATTGGACAACTTAGGCTTGGTTTGGTAAATGAAAATGAACATGTTTATGTTCCTCAAAGTATCAAAAAAACAGTATTCTTTGGGTATCAGTGCCACAACTCAGGTACTGTATTGGCATTAGTATTTTAACAATTTGAAATGATTCCCAGAGCAAGCTTTACTTAGGGAATTTTTGCAGTTGCAGTTCTGGGGGTGAACGTTTTTGTGCAAAGATCAAAAGAAGTAAATTTTAGCAGTGTGGCAGTTAAGCAGTTTTAGCCATCCACAGTGCTACATCACTTTATCATGCCCTTTCATGCGTTAAAATGCCTGTAACAGTGTGTTGCATTGCTGTACCATCATTCACAGCGTACAACACCTCAGACATAAGTGTCCAGGTGAACAATGAACATGTCCATATTTGTGCCATATGCAGTGTGTGGCTCCCATCCGGGAAACTACACATCCAATTTTATCTTTAACTGCCTTCACCTCAGCTGTGCTTTGTAGGCGTGAGAGGAAAAGGAGATGTGTACTTGACTTTGATAGAGGGTACACAAAAGAATATGATGTTCTATTTTCGCTCCCTACCTCTGAATGCCAAAAAACACAGCTTGTTGTGTGAGAAGTAAATGTCAAGCCACTAGCTGCAGACCCTCAAAAGCTGGTTGGTGAGTGCTCGATGCAACGTAGACCTCAAATTGTCCTGGCAGTGACTGGGATGATGGGTGATGTTTTTGGGATGTTCTTTCAGCTCACTGATCTCATGTTTTCATGCTTGAAGTGAGGAGGTTCACCGTCATTGTCACTGTCACTGTTAATATTGACATGCTTTATGCACACATAATTGAACGAGGAACAGATCCACTCTACAACTATGTGTGTATGTGCGAACGTGTTCCCACGCAAGCAATTTTGAGTGTGTACATGTGGATCAGTTTGGGGAGTGAATTGAGATTCAGACCCAGCCCTTCACTAACCCCCCAGCTGTTCCAGTCCTGTCCTTGGCTGATTTTGCTGAGTTTCACGTTCCTGTCTGAGATTTATTATCTCTTACCCTGGCTGGTATTTTATGGTTTAATGACCAGCAATCAGTGCCATCATCAGGGTCAGTTACAATTACATCAGCTTTGCCTCTGCTCAAGCAAATGCAACTTAGTTTGCTGCCTCTGGGATCCTTTTGGTTTAGAATTCCAGAGCTCACTAAATGTGCTATGACTATAGATTAGAAATTATAAAGAAAGATTAAAATCCATTATTTGAGCCCCCTGGACATTTCATCCAACTACTGTGCTTGTGCTCTCTGGATTTGGCTTTTCATTTTTAAAGTAGGCAATTAAACTCACCACTGGATGATATTTACAGTTGAAACAAAACAGCAGCATCATCTGTAAAATATCAAAGGTCCCACATCGCCATCCTCTATGAATTAAACTCTCTCTCTCTCTCTCTCTCTCTCAATTTAATGACTTTTTTTCAGTGATCCTGGCTTTGTATTAATAGTTTAAAGTTTCCTCTTAGCCTACAGTCAGCACAAAATTGGGGAAAAAGCAGTCACTCTCTCAAGCACACACACACACAGACACACACAGAAACGCAAACATTTATCAGCCAAAATTACTTACCCTCTTCCAGTAGAAAAGACGTGTCCAAAACTAAAAAGGTTTTTTTGATATATCATCATCCTGCTCATCACTCCTCACCTATCTCACCTTCATCATATCTGGTCTCTGGTCTGTAATCTATCCAGTAATCACCTCCTCTCCTCTTCACATGGCAGAAAACACACACTATAAAGTTATTTTGTTATTTTAGCAGCAACATTCTAACATATTCATGTTTATTTGGTTTGGGGAAGAAAACGTGGGACATGAATAATTAGCCAGCCCTGGCTGGCCCTGTTTTTCTGCTGCAAAAGCCAAGCCCAAAGTTGTAGAAACACATTACTTTGTATAATTTACTCCACAAGCCAAATGCTCGCTACCGCATACTCAAACACCCTCTCACACTCACAGCATGAGGGTGCACACATTACCCAGGGTGGCCTTGATAGACTTCTGTAACACAGCACAACCATGCATATGGTACAGCATGCGACCTGAGTTCAACTTTTAATTGCACCACTGTTATGGTTTCTGAATAGAGTTTCAACATCATTTTCATTTAAAGTAACAGTCCAACATTTTTTCTAACTCACCTCTTTTTACCCAGAGTTGGATGGGAAAATCAATATCAATTTCAACTCTTTGTGTTGGAATTGTGAGATAAAGGATAGCTACTCTTGTTTGAATCCATGAGGGGAGTAAGACAGTACATCCAATAGGTTTCCTCTTTTAAAAGCTTCCTGTAGTGCTCGCCTCACCCTGGTTTTTTCTAAACCATCTCACTGCCAGGGCATTGACATTGTGCTCTGAGCATCTCTCGTGTGTGTGTGTGTGTGTGTGTGTGTGTGTGTGTGTGTGTGTGTGTGTGTGTGTGTGTGTGTGTGTGTGTGTGTGTGTGTGTGTGTGTGTGTGTGTGTGTGTGTGTGTGTGTGTGCGCGCGCGTGTAGGTTTTTCCTACATAAGACAGGCCAGAGGGTCTTTGTATGAGATGTATACTGTAGTAAATCATACCATTTATCTTTCTATTTTGATCCATTTGAGCATTCTTTTGTATGCTACGTAGACAGCAGTTTGTTGTTTTTTTTATAACAGGTGTTGCAGGGACAGGAGTAGGTGTACAGTATACTGTATGTCAGATCTCCACAAAACACATCTTATATTAGTTCAATGCAGGAGTGTAGTTAGTTTTGTTTGCACCTATGACACACGCATGCGTGCACATGCACAAGTTGTGGCTCATTTCGAAGGTTATGCAACCAGTGTTCCTAAGTTTACATAAATGAGTCAACCATAACTAGCCACTGTTCAAATGTTGGACAGAATTTATGAATAGTTTCATCATTTTAAGAATATTATGTGGCAGTCAGCCAAACATCTGAGTATTAGGCGATACCATGGATGTAGTAGATCCAGTAGCATGGCAATATTTTTATTTATTTATGTGTGTATGTTAATTATGTGTATGTTCTTTTTGTTTGTTTTTTTAGCTGTTATTTGTTATATTGTCTGTAATGGTAGCTACTACTATGCACTATGCACTCAAGTGCATGACACATTTCCCCTAGGGGACAATAAAGTATATTCTATTCTATTCTGTATAGCAGTTTCATTTACTCCTCCCCAGCAAATAGAGCCGCATTCGTAGACTGAGAAAAAATTATTTAATTTACTGAGCCACTTAACAGCTATCGGCAGCTACTGGCAACTTTCAATGTGGAATGTTTTCTTGCATTTTACTCAATGCATAACATACACTCTGGTGATGATTGGATCTTTAAGTGTTAAATAAAATGTATATGAATTTCAACAGGATTATGCTAACTGTGAATCATTTATTACTTGGAGAAAAGAAAAGTGGGGGAGCGTTGACCAGCATTACACCTATGGTGCAATGTTAACAGATCAATGTAGTAGGCTCTTTAAAGCTTCACTTGAGAGTTAGATCAGTATCAACTGTTTGTCTATGACTGATCTGAGCTCAGAGTCAATACTTGTTGAAGTATTCTCAAATCGTACTCTTGAAGTATCCTCCTATTCTTTGTGATAGTTACATCTTAAGAATCTGTGTTCAGTTGCCTCCTGCGCAGTAGCTACTCTGGAGCTTCAGGTTGACACCAGCATGACTCCATAAAGGAGGTCGCCTTTGCAGGGTGAAATGGGTAAACAACACAGCTACAGCTGCAGCTTGTGTGTTTAAAATATACCATAAAAGATATAGACCAGCTTGGTCACTGCAAAATCACATTCACCAAGCCTAAAACATACAAGTCATATTTAAAGGATATATAAGACATTCATATTGAATATACTATGAAATCGTTTTTTCTTTAGCTAGGTGAAGTCAGTGTACTCAAGTTACTCATGAAAACATTGGATAAACCCACAGAGGGGCAACTGCAATTTGCAAACTAAATTACTGTAGAAAGACACCTTTTGGGGGATTAAAGGTCAGGATATCTTGGCCTCTACTGCTTCAGTTTATACTATTAATCTGTCTTTCATACCCCCCCCCCCCATTATGAAATTGCAATACTAAAGCATTGGGTCTCTGTTTTAAGAGACCCACAGAAAGTGACTAGTGGTTCGTCAGGTAGTCCTTTTGTTTCAGTGGGTGTGACTTTGTAAATAAATGCCTTCCTGAAAGTAATTGTTGGTCATATAGTGATCACTGACTGGAAATCAAAGTTCACCCACCTTTTGATTTATCACATTTTGCTGACATTATGTTGGTTAATGAAATAATTATTAGCTCATTTCTTTCGCTCAATTCTGCAACAACAACAGCAGTAATACAGAAAGCAGTTCAAATGTGCTTAATTGGCACTGCTTGCCAATTTTTTTAAGTAAGCATGAACTATTCAGCGATGTAATTTACTGAGACTGAGACTGTGCAAACCCTGACATTTAGGCAGCACAGCAAATGGGCGAGAGCAGAGGCCAAGTCAGCCAACATTTGGTGGTAAAAGTGAGGATGACTTTCCATCAGTAAATGAACTACAGTAGAAGCCTGGCACTCATGTTTACCTTTTCATTCTGCCGCTGCACGCAGTTATGTGACACTAAAGAAACTAGGAATAAACGGCCTGCATTGAACTGTATTTTATTATTACTTCCTGCCAGACATAATGTGTGAAATGGCATCTTTTATTTTACTTTCAGACTGTAGGAGTTAGGCAGCGTTTGAACCTGGAAAATAATAGGGGCACAGGGTTGTTTATCACATGACTTTCAGATAGGCGCCTTTAACAGTGTCAAACTGTGTCCTTCTCTTTTCTATTCCTTTTTCACTGTTTACCCTTCAGCAAAGTTTCCAATACCGTTTGAGACAGTTGCATTTATTGTAAATCTTTGACATGTGTAAAAGGCACACACACAGAAAGAGCTTCTATTCCCCCTAGGTATCAGTAACCCAATATGCACATCAGTTGATCCATGAAAACAACATTGACATGAGGTTCGAAACTGCAAAGATGTGGTGCCAGAAACTTGACTCTCGTGGGACACTGCAATACGATTGCATGCTGCCTGTCACAGGTAATGGCTGTCAGTGCAAATGAGATGGCATCTGCATTCAGGAGCGAGCTTCATTCATCTCTCCCCTTTTTATTTAGCTTGCCAAACCCCACGAGTTGGAGGGCTGGATAGGGCAGACTCCTCATCAGCTTTAACTGGAGGCGCAATTGGTTGGCTCATTTGGCAAAGCAAGGCAATTAGAGTGGCCGGGTGAGGAGACAGAAAAGGAAGCGCGAGTGAACAGGAAGAAGACCAAGAGGAGTGGAGGGAAGAGTCTGGAGGATGGAGGGAACTGGAGCGGAGTGATTTAAATGGAGCCTGGGGAAGTACATTAAGGTGGGGTTGACACGAGGACAGGTCGGCAAGTATTAGAGCCAGGCGTGAAGAGGTGAAAGTAGTAGGGCTGTAATGATTACATGCTCAGTGTGATGTGAGATGATTCACTTCACTCCTGGCCTTTTGTGTTTGGTTCACTTTAGTGGGCTTCATTAGGAAGCCATTTGACGTGTTGCTAAAGCAAGTTGAAAAATGACTGATAATGAGCAAGAAAGGAAGACTTAAGTTGACAACGATGAAGGTTGTGGTTTGTTACATGGTAAAATAATAAAGAATTATATGCATAGCTATTTTCTCTCACTTCTTTCCTATGCCTCTCTTTGGTCCTGTATGGTTTAGTCGATGTCCCACTGACTGTCCTTGCTGTGACAGCAGGCTACCTGTTGAGCAGCTGCCTTGATAATACTTCCTCCTGTCCTTTCATACTAATATTTTCTGTTTCTTTTGTGCCATTATATTGGCAGTACCTCCAGTTCTGTCTCCATCTCACTGTTTTACTCCTTATTTGTGTGTCTATGTTGCATTTTTCTGTTCAGGCCAGTGTCCGCCACACTACTCTCAGTCCACCTGTAGGTCTTTTTTTTTTCATTCTTATCACTCATTCTGGTCAGACAAAATAGTTTTGTACCAAACATGCCTCACATTTGTATTGCTCTTTTCAAATGCCACATAAGTAAGTAATGTAAAGTCTTTCTTTAGCTAGATCCTGTCCTCCTGAAATTGTACTTGTCAAGTTGTCTTGAGTGGAATTCTTGTGTGTTTGGTATGCAGGCAGGTGGTTTATAATGGTATAAAGTCACGATTAATTATTTTGATATGGCTTAAGATTTTGGCATGTATTACACAGTGCCTTGTGTTATTTTAAGCATTCTTTTTCTGCGTCACTTGTTGCAGGAATTTGATGTTGCATAAGAGAATGCATATTTTTCAACTCTTCGAGAAATAACTTTGCTGTACGAAGCAGAGCTGCCAAGTTTCAAGTCAGTTGAGAAAAGTCAAATCTCAGGTCATGTCTCATGTCCTTGAGGCCAAGTCTAGATCAGGTTACAAGTCTTCACAATCAAATTACAAGTACTAATTTTTTGGCTGAAGACTGACTCGAGCCAACTCTTAAGTCTACAGCTCTGGCAGTAAGACACTCACACCAAGGTTGTTATACTAAAGTCTGCCTGAAAACCTTTATATTAGATATTTTCATACAACAGAAACATAACAAAAATCATGATGCCTTAAAAAATCTAATTTAGTATGTTCACTGTTTACTGTATTTTGTTCTTAGAATTTGGACTGAAGTCACTCTGGTATCACTTTGGACCTACTGTAATGCACAGACCTGCATTACAGTAACAGTACCAAACACTTATGAACACAAGTCCAACTAATTCAATCCTGGCTAAAATACTGACTTTATTGCATAAAACTAATGGCAGAACATCTCCCTTTCTGCTTGTTTAAGCTGCCTACCAGTGAGTGGAAGGCTGCATCTTATCTACAGGTCGTCTTTATGTTATGGAGCCTACATTAAAGGGACTGCAACTGTTGCACTGTTTGCTATCTTTTAGAAAGATGGCCTAGCATTTCATGGAGTTTGAATGAGGCATTAATGTTGTAGGAGCCAGTGCATACAAGCTGTGAACAAGTATGCCATTTCATGCAACATTTATTTCAAAGGCCATGTTTTAGCAGCCTGGTGATCTGTACTAACTATTCCAACCATGTGCTGATTACATGGAGAAGCCGTCAGCCATATCCGGTAAAGGTTCAATTAAAGACTGTTGCATGTTGGAATGGGATGTTTACTGAAGCAAGAAGGTAAATGGCGAGTAAAAGTGAGTTTGCGCTGTGACTAAAAAAATTTATGGAAGTGAGTTTACAGATTGTCTTCCTATAGCTACATTATAAACTCCAGAATTTAATCTTTATTTGTGCGTGTAAATATCAAGATGAATGTCAGAATGAATACATCAGTATTCTGGTGCTGTCAGAAATGTGACCCAAATCAAAATCCAGTGGTTTTCTTGTGATTACTCTTTTGCTTTTTTTCGTACTTGCCATATTTAGTATGCAGAGGAGAGAATCTGATGAGAATCTGATATTTCATTGATTTTTAAAAGTGCTCAACCTGACATTAATATCTTGAAATAAATATGGCTTCATTGTTTCTGCTATTTGGTGAAAGAGCAGAGAAATGAGAAATGGATGGAGAACTATAAACTGCACAAAAATAATACAATTTTCATCAGCACTAACTGCCACAGGGAAGCAGCCCCCTCGTCCTCAGCTGTCAACAGCAGCTATCACTCTACTCAGCTAAGATAGCTACATCAGATAGTGAGATGGAACATGCAGATTAAGTGGAAGCTCAGAAAGGCGTCCATATGGAATAAAATTGATCCACAGATTTCTTAAGGAAGAAATATTGGTACTTGAGCTACATATAGGAACATAAATAAATAAATGGCAATATTTAGTTGAGACATCTGTGCAATTATTGCAAGCACATCCATTGTTGAGTATATTGCCAGTCTCTACTCACTATTTTATGCTTTTGTACCACCAGGTCAGACTTGGTGGGAAGTTTGCTGGACTGCTTTGAGAGAGAGAGAGAGAGAGAGAGAGAGAGAGAGAGAGGCACTTATGGAAATGCTGCTGTTCTTTCACAGCAAACTGAGCTAAATATATCAGTTTTCCACAATGCCAGGAGGTAGAAGGAGCAAAAGGCCAATGGAGAAACCACTTCCAACATTTAGCCTTGTCAGTGGAGAAAAAGAAAAAGCTTCAGGGCATTAAAGCCAAAGAGGGAGAGAGACATGTCTGTGAAAGGAAGAAACAGTGTTTATTTAAAATGGAAATTTCATTTTGAGTAAAATTTTGTTAATTTTCAATCTTTTGAAACTGATACTTTTCCTGATAAGATGAAAATGGCTAAAGTGGTTCCAATTTATAAAAATGGTGAAAAGCTTATTTGCAACAATAAGCTTTTCACCGTTTTATTTGTATTAATTATTGAAATTTATTGAAAATATAGCAACGGCAGTAGATAAGAAACAGCACTCCATCGGTGTGTTTATTGATTTACGTCAAGCTTTTGATACAATCGATCATTCTTTATTTCTTCAGAAATGTGAACATTATGGTATAAGAGGTGTCGCAAGACATTGGATAAAAGATTATTTAAATGACAGGTTCCAGTATGTAAAAATGAGTAATACTGAATCAGATCTTAGACAAGTAACCTGTGGTGTTCCACAGGGGTCGGTATTGGGAAGTTATTTATACTTTATTTAAATTATATTTCTACGGTATCTAAAATCTTGAAATTTGTAATGTTTCCAGATGATACAAATTTATTTTGTTCAGGGGGAGATATGAAACAATTATTAAATTCAATAGGAAGAGAAGTAATTTTAAAAAAAATTGTTTGATGTAAATAAGTTATCTCTAAATGAAAATAAAACTAAAGGTATGGTGTTTGGTGGTATCATGGAGTAGAAATTGAAAGAGTATGTATATATGTGTGTGTGTATATATATATATATATATATATATAAATATATCGGCCGAAAAAAATAAAAATCATCCGTCGTACAGTCTGGCGAGGTCAGTGACTCAAGTCTGTGCGGTGTGTTCCATGCTGTCGTCCGTTGGAGGGGCCATCGGCCTTCGTTTTCGCCGATTTGTAGGGCATAGTCGGGTGGGCGGGCACTGCCGGCAATCGGGCTCAGATTACCAATCTGATTGGTGGAGTGCTAACCCGGAAACAGGGAGCCGAAATGAGCGTGACTAGAGTCTCTCAAAATCTGACAAAAATCTTTTAAACTGACCTTTGTCGATCTTAAATGAAGACAAATTCAGCAACTGCACGGCCTATTTCTCCTTAAAATGTTTTCAGAAACACGTTTCAGTGAACTATTTTAGTACAATTTGAGATCATATTCTGAACGAGTCGCCATTAATGGCCGTTAGAAAAATCCAAAATCCGGAAGAAAAGCCAGACCCACGTGACGCGTTTGTCCAATCAGCTGCCGGTTTTCATTTTTGGGCTACAATACAGATTAGCGCCGCCTGCTGTTACGGAGACATATTACGTCTCGTCTCCTCGGTGTGTTCTCTGGCATGTTTTGAACAATTCGGGGAGACTGATCAGTTCTAATGCCTTTTCTGTCGATGGTCGCCCCGTCTGGCCTATGTGTAGTGGCCATAAGAGATGTCTGCATATATTGTATTGTTCACTTGTAATGCCATATATGTCATACTGTGCAGAAATATGGGCAAAAATGCATATAAAACTAATATAGATCCTGTAATTAAACTTCAGAAGAGAGCGATTAGAATAATACAAAAAGCTGGTTAATATAAATCAACTAATACATTTTTTATGAGTTCCAGAATCTTGAAATTTCCGGATCTTGTATATTTGCAAAAAGAAAAAAATATATTGTAAAGTAACATAGATGCACCTTTCTGTGCATTTGATTCATTGTTTGTAATTTATATTAAATGTAACCAGTGCCCTGTTTTTTTATTTTTGTAAGTTGTAGTTATAGTTTGTGCCTCCCTTTTGTTTTATTTTTGTTTTATTTGATATTGATATAGTTGTTTTCTATCTTAATTTTAACTTATAAATGTTACTCTTGTTCTTGGGTCAGTTTTAAATGTATTACCAAATGCTCTTACGTGTAGGACATTCATTAGTTAAGGACACTGTTGTTAACAAATTGTGGGGCCAAAGTAACAAAGAATAATAAAGTGGGTTTGTGGACGGCTGTGATTGGTGAGGCGGTCATCTACCAATCGCAAGGTCGGTGGTACGATCCCCAGCCCTTGCAGTCTACATGTCAAAGTGTCCTGTGGCAAGATTGAACCCCAAAATTGCTGAATGTGCATGAATGTTTGTCTGATGAGGAGGTGGACCTTGTACCATAGCCTCAGCCACCAATGTATAAATGTGTGTTAATGGGGCTGAGTTGTGCCTGTAGTGTAGAGCACTTTGAGTGGTCGCTAAGACTAAAAAAAGCACTATATAAATGCAGTTGATTTACCATTTGAAGGTTGGTGCTTGGTGTGAAGTAAATAAGTTGAGTTGCCCTTGAGCAAAGCAATAAGACTCACCTACATCAGCAGAACTGTCCGTGGTTATACTTGGAAGATGCTAGTGGCTACCAGGACTGATTGTACTGAGCAACTGCTTGTGTGAATGTACATAAGAGTACTTTTCAAGTGCTTCACAAAACAGCAAAATCAAACAGACCAGTCACACAATCATCGGGTTTTAAAGAATACAAATAAAAAACTATTTGGTGTATAAAAACCTGTACAGTGAGGTAAGAATAGGAAAAACAATGTTACATGAAATAAAAGACAGGCAGAAAGTTAAAAAAAAATCAGGAAAGGCTCTTTGATAAAAGTATGTTTTAAGAAGGAACTTAAAGGAGACCACTGACTCAGCTGACCTGATTTCCTCGGGCAGATCGCTCCAGAGCCTCGGGGCCCTGACTGCAAATGCTCTGTCCCCTTTAGTTTTCAGACGGGCCTCTGGGTCTTTTTAGCTTTCTTGTATAAATCTTTACCATATCTTGGATATGGATCTAGCATCTAGATAATTCTATCATTATGCATGATTCCTGATAACGAAATGCATAGGAGGGGAGAGAATGGTGCCTTTGTTTAGAGATCGGGTACACAATCACACCGTTTGCCTTTTAATGAGATGCCCACAGGGAGTTATCTAAAGCAGCCTGTGTACTGTATGTGGGAACTGCTTTGTCCCTAATTGACTTAGAATATATGGATTACTGCTGACCTTCCAACAACCCAAGAAACTGATTTCCTGGTGGTCTTGTATAGCCAGGCCTCCATTCAAAAAGTTCTTTCTCCAAGTGCTTAGTAGTATTTATATATTTACTTTGGATATTTAGTAAGTGTAGAATGTGTTCCTCCAACCTTATTATCCCATTTGTACAAGTCTGTATCATTGTATATAAGTAAGTTCACTAAGTGAACATTTAGAAAATGTAATTAGGGAGGGTAATTTTCATTCATCTTATTAGCAAACAGTTTAGGTGTATTTAAATTCAACACAATTTAAATATTAGCTAATTTTACTGAGTTATTAGAAGTACAGTAAACAGAGTTGGTGGCATATAAAGGCACAATGGGAGGGGTAGATGGGCTGGTCTTTGGCTTTAAAAAGGTTTTCATTTTTAATAGTAAATATGTTAGAGAGCAGTATTAGGTTACATTGCCTGTTCTACCACCCTCAGAACTTTAACCTCAGCATGTAATATTTGAACATTACATAATACCAACATAGTTGTATGAAACAATTGATGATTAACCGAAGCATGGTGGCTGAGAAAGTTTATCCCATTTCTGCTGTAACAGGCTTCAATAACCCAAGAGATTTATAGTATTTCTCCAGCTGTGCCTGGCAGACTTTTAAATGTTTAACAGCTGTTTGGCAGTAGTGGCCATGTGACAGCCAATTACAACTGTCACTTTGATTCAGTTCTAGGTTGGATGGATAGTTGGGTTCTGTGTTTGTATGTTTTCAGTTATTTGATTTAATTGCTGCAGTCCATTAGCCTGGAAATCCCAAATCCGAAAAGATTAAGGGTCTGGCATCAAGTAATGAAAGTGGCCCCATCTCGAGGGGCGGCACCAACCGTGCATTTGAAAATCTCACTGCACGCAATTGGATAACACTACGACCAATCACAACAATACACGGGGTGACAATTTCAGAGCCCCATACGCTTAGCTACCAGCGGAGCTAACTGGTAGATTAAACTGTGGTCATCTGTTTAGTTCGCCTCTGGCCCGCCTATATCAGATACACCAATGTGATTGGTGCAGATCAGATACAAGGGTATAGTTAATGAGCATTCAAATTGTGCTCTCGCGAGAAACTCTGGATTTCCTGGGTAGCAGTCCATGTCAACTCTGTCTATTCCAGTTCTGTTATTTTTCTTGTATTTATCTTCTGATCCATATACCACTGCCCATGAGAGTCTAATGTCAGTTTGCAGTGTATCTAACTACAATGGAAGGAGTCTCTGTCTGTATGTTTGCCTTTCAAATTTCTTGACAACCGTTCATCCAATCAACTTCACACTTGGCGGGTCTATTGCTAGCTGGTATCAAATGAAGCGTATACTCTCGCATTACTAGGGGACGCAACTATGTCATGGTAGTTGAATTGCTCAGGACCCAAAGACGCGCAAAGTGTCAAGTGTGACGTTTGGATGAGCGGTTCCAAGCAATCGGCCCGTTCCCAACAGGCACGTTTTGGACTGCACTACATAATGAAAGTGTAGGATATTTAGATTAAATATTTTGCTTATTATTTAAGTTGAAGGTTTGCACATTACCTGAAGAAAAAAGAGCAAAGATAGTTCAGATAGCAGTCTATAAAGAGTACATGCCGGCTGTTTACTAATGATGTAGTTGAACTGCATGTCAAGAAGGCAATATGGGATGAAACCATGTTTCAGTTGTTTGGTAAATTTCTTCTCTCTTTTGATTGTTCAGGTATTCTGAATCATCTCTCTAAAATGCCGCAGGGTAGTTTTCATCCATTCCACACCTCACCTAACATTTGCCTCGATCAATTTCCCAAAGCTTGTGTTCTTTTAGGCATGCTTTTCAACTCAATAAATGGAAAGCCTGATTAAACTGCCTGACCAGGAGTGCATTTTTGAGGCAATAACTGGTATTTTTGACCATAAGGAAATGAGAAAAGAAAACAAAGAACTGGATTTTCTGTGAAGGTCAGACACCAGTCTGTTGTGATGTGGAATAACAAATGTTCCACAAATGTCCTGGAACCTCTATACATGGCTGACAACATATTGCAAAAGCCAAGGATTGTATTTACTGTTTGTAAAGAAGAAAAAGTAAAAATTACTCACAAGTACCTTTTGGCTTTAAAAAATGGAAGGAGGAGTTATGTTCAGTATTAGGAATCCTATTAGGGCAGGGGACAAACTGAATGGCATCTCAGTCCCATGGAAATACAAAATTTCTTTGAAGTTATAAAGGTTCCAAATAGAGAGATGTCCATTCAGTAAGGGCAAGTAGAAAGTCAGTGCTGGGGACCGGATAAACCTTTGGTGGAGTTGTAGTCAAGGGCATAAAGGACATGTAGAGTTTAGAATCTGAGATGGTGCAAGACCTTTATGCAGTCTGTGCAATGTTATGGAAGAAATGAGAAATTTACAAGGCTTTAAAAGAAATTAAAAGACGCAGATGTATTCTCTGCCAGGAAACTACTTCCTCAGACTACCAGTCTACCGGGATGCAGGCCAGCATATACTTTTTGGCAGATAATGACAGCTATATGGGCATCTGATATCTTTGTATGTCATCTTTCTCGAAACACCTCTTCAAGGTGTCTCCCATTTTCATTTTAAACTTCATGTGGAGAGACGTCTAGAAGGTTTCACTTATCTCCTTGAGCATTCCCCTCCTTAGTTCTGTTCAGAGCGCAGTCAGCTATATACTCAAAGACGTCTCGGTGACGTTCAGGGGGCGCCTCTATCCCTCTTTGACAGATTATTGGCTACTTTAGACTGTATGCACACTTCTTTCTTGAGGGATGTTTCTCTTGCTCTACCATTTTGATATACAGTAGATGTACAGGGATGAATTCCTGCGCCTAGGGGAAATAAAGGCAGATTTGCATTTGAAAGAACTAGATCTGCAAGGTAAGGGTATGTCAGATAGCTCTGAGCTATTCTCAGGTGTATTGCTGTCATTTGTTCCCGGATAATTGACATCATTCAGAAGGCTGCTGCCAGCACTGTGTCGGAGGATTTCTGTTTGCCTCGGATTACCGAAGATGTTTTTAAAATTGATTGTAGGAGAGGCACAAGAAAGCTGGCTGCATGTTGCTGTGTGAATCGAAGATGGATGTTTATTTCTTGGCTGAAGGTTGAGCTGCAAGTCCAGTAGGAATCTGTGGGGGTTCTTCTTGCTCTGTCTGCTTTCATCCCGTCTGCAACATGACCTGTCTGGGACATTGATCATCTCATAGAGTTAGGTTTCTCTGAGATTCACCACTTCAAAGAGTGCCATAGAGTGTGAGGTAACTTTTAAAGGCCCAGTCCACAATTGATTTACAGCACCCTCACAGCACCAACGGGCACATCATGTTTGTTTGTTTCTTGGTTTATTCAAATCTTCAGCTTCTTTCTCACCAGCACTTTTCTTCCTGGGCTCCATACAGAGAATGTGAGGTTCCAGAATGTTTGATCTTTTGCAATATCCTGTTGCATTAATTCTTGACATAATTATTATGAACATACAAATGAGAAACGGGAGGGTCTGTTGCCTTTTTCTCTTAACAGCTGTATTATTGATCTATTGCTTTTTGTGTAGAATTTGTATGAGAATATATAATTTTTCGAAAATTAAACATTGAAGGTGGTTGCAGCCTCCATTGCGGTTTGCCACTGTGCCTTTTCTTTATTTTTTAACATTATTTTTGGGCATTTTAGGCCTTTATTTGACAGGACAGCTGAAGACATGAAAGGGGAGAGAGAGCGGGGAATCACATGCAGCAAAGGGCCGCAGGTCGGAGTCAAACCTGCGGCTGCTGTGTCGAGGAGTAAACCTCTATATATGGGCGCCCGCTTTACCAACTGAGCTATCCGGGCACCCTACTGTGCCTTTTCTTGATACCACCACCAGGTGGCACCAAAGTCAGATATTTTCAACGCCTATACTAAGTGACTTTAAAGATTAGCATAAATTTGCTGTTTTGTGCCGTAAGGCAACTTTATTTGTATAGCACATTTCAGCAACAGGGCAATTCCAAGTGCTTTACATGAAAACGATTAAAATACAAGAATAAAAGTTACAGTGCAGTATAAGAAATTAAACATTAAAGAGCAGTTAAAAACAGTTAAAAATATAAAAGCAGATATAGTTTTAACGTTCTAGGCAAAACTCCTCGTCGAGCCTGGCCAGTTTTAACGTTCTTGGCATTCATTGCATCGAAGCGGCTGGTTTTTCATGCAATAAGTATAAGAAATGGACAATTATTTAACAAAAGGCAACATCAAAAAGAAAGGTCTTCAGCCTTGATTTAAAAGAACTGAGACCGTAAAGCAAACTAGCATGTTTTGGATCATATCTAATCAATAACCATGCCATGTAAAATGCAGTGTGTGGTCTAC
The DNA here is from genome assembly GCA_023631565.1 of Gymnocephalus cernua. Lineage (NCBI taxonomy): Eukaryota > Metazoa > Chordata > Actinopteri > Perciformes > Percidae > Gymnocephalus > Gymnocephalus cernua. Next base: position 4,702,573 of record CM042439.1, on the reverse strand, counting down.
CCTCTTTACATCATTTAAGGCTGTAGCTAATTATTCTTTTTAATATGTATTAATATATCAATTATTTTTGGGAACAGTTAATTGTTTTCTTAATAAAATATGAGGACGAATAATAATATAATCAGACATGCCCATTGTAAGTTCTCAGAGCCCAACATATCATCTTGCAAATGCTTATTTTGTCCAAACAACATTTAAACTTTAGGTATTTCAGGTACTAATAATATGAGATAGAAAACACTGCAATCCTCACATTACAGAAGCCGGAACCTTCATAATTGATCGCTAAAATTGTCCTCCATTAATTTTTCTTTTGATCTAATAATCATTAATCATTTCAGCACACTCGTCTCATTTGTTTTAGAGTGATCATTCTGTATGTCTTTACATTACATTTAGCTGACGCTTTTATCCAACACGACTTACAATTAAGTGCTTTCAACTGTGAAGGTACAAACTCCAGACAACAAGTAGTAAGTGCAAGTACATTAGCTTTAAATAAGTAAAGCTACAAAGTGACATATGAAAGTGCAAGTACATAGCTTTAAATAAGTAAAGCTACAAAGAGACATATGAAAGCGCAGGTTCAAGATTTTATTTATTTTTTATTTTTTTTTTATCCGAGGTGTAGTTGGAAGAGATGTGTTTTTAGCCTTCGGCGGAATGTGTGTAGGCTTTCGGCCATCCTGATATCTCAATGTTAATGTGGCAAACCTGTAACACATGCATTTGTATTTATTTCAACAAGTTAAATCCATGCACGGTATGATCATTTCAAAGCTTTTGTGTGACACAATGCTGTTTGTGATTTGTCTGTCTGTCTGTCTGTCTGTCTGTCTGTCTGTCTGTCTGTCTCTGTGTGTGTGTGTGTGTGTGTGTGTGTGTGTGTGTGTGTGTGTGTGTGTGTGTGTGTGTTTCTCCCCAGAGAGGGATAGCATTTCTTTTACACTGGCTTCTGTGTGGGTGAGGATCCCCAGAGGGAGCTAGTTTTACTCGAAGCTGTCCAATTTGAAATAGAAGTTCCTCCGGGGAAAGGTTGAGAACATCAGGAGCGCTGACACCACCCCCTGCTTGAAAAGATCTTTGAATTTAATCTCCTATTGTCAGTACCTTGAAGGGAAGCTCAGTTGCCAACTTTCACTATACTGTAATAACTGCTCCTCACAAAGCAGCAGCCCTGCTATCTCATGCTCCAATGACTCGTAGTACATACTTTTGCTTGATCACTTAGTCGGTGCAGTATACTGAAAGCTAACAGTCGTCCATTGCACCCTGAACTTTGAATATCAACCCTGAACCCTGGCTGAAATATTATTATAATCACTATGTTTGCATAGTGATTTGAACTCTGAAAATGTCAGCAGCTAGGTTGCAACACGGCCCCAATTTTCTTCCCCTCTGCATCTGTTGGCAGGTTTGAGCTCAACTCGCCTTATCAAATAAATTGGACAGTGGCTACTTCCCCCGATTGCCTCCTCAGAAAGGTTCTGGCTCACCCAAGGGTCTTCTGCCCATGGCTTTGGTTGATGGGAAAACTACTTAGAATAATTGTCCTTCCAAAGGACGCATCTAATGCTGTTGCCGCCATGCTGCTGCATGTGCGTCCTGTGTGTGTGTGTGTGTGTGTGTGTGTGTGTGTGTGTGTGTGTGTGTGTGTGTGTGTGCGCGCGCGCGCGCGCGCGTGTGTGTCCGTCCGTCCGTCCGTCCGTGTGTGTGTGTGACTGAGAGGGAGAGACACACAAAAGGAGGAAAAAAAGGGGCATGTAAGGTTATGTGTCAGGATTTGTGTTCAACATGTTCACTTTCAGGACTGTCTTGTTATGGGAACACTGAAAGGCCAGGTCAGATTTATTTGTAGTGCAGCAAGTGAAACATTTTTTGCAGTAACAAAATGTACTTGTCTTCACTTTGATCTATACATCAGAAGTTAGGGAATGTGGAGAGGTTCATGCAATATGTATGACTGATGCCTCTTGACAACAATCCACTGATTGTTGATTATCTGCAGTAAGTTGGTGTCTGGTGATCAGTTCATTAGCCCTCAGAGTGTTTATGGCTTTATATTTTAAACATAACTGCTCCAATGTTGCGAGTAAATCTGAAGATTTTATGTTATTTACTGCCCCACACTGCAAAGTACTGCAAAAAAAGAATCAAGACATTCATTTATAAAGAAAATAATTGTTAGTTGTAGCCCTGACAGACAGTTCATACAAGATTGTGATGGAACTAGAAGCAAAGGTCTTTACAATGCAATAGGAGCTGGTCAATCAATTTAATTAAATGTGGCAAACATGGTTTTAGACTAATGTGTTTACTTCCAGACAGCATGAGCACTATAGATAGTGTGTCTGCCAAGGTCACATCTAGTCACAACATGAACATTGGTGATATCACACAGAGCTTGAGGCAACATGTTGGCCAAAAGCAGCAAGATATTGCTGCATAGTAGCAGTACAGTAATGTTGTGATATCAGGTCACATACAGCAGGTCACGCAATTCCAGCTGTTCTGCTACATCATGTAACAACCCATATGCTGGAAATGTATAAAAGTAAATTTTGGTCACTTGAATAGTGAAGAAAAAATCCTGAATCACGCAGGTTGTAATCACTCCAAACACATGTATCTATCTCAGAGGCAGAACTAGATGTTCTCTGTTTTGTATGTGTCTGTGTCTTCTTTTGGATTAAAAAATATTTTTAGCTGAGGTATGTTGGTGGTTCTGTGCTCTTGGATGCACAGCAGCTTGTGGTGTAATGTCTTGGCGTTTTGTCTTGTCTTGGTTTTACCTGTCTGTCCCATTAGCATTTGTTGGAGGAAAAAGTGTGTAAAATACACATTTGTCTATTTTGTTTTTTCAATATACACATGCGGGTAAAACACACCACAAGATCCACAAGACCCTTTTCATCTGCTGCAGAGACAAACAGCCTCTGTTTTAAGGCCTGTAATTGAGTTTTCTAGTACAGTAAGAAGAAAGAATCCAGTCAAAGCAAGTAGGAACACAACTGACATTTAAACTTCTAAGATACCTTAACTTAAGACGAAAATGCAGAGCCTCTTAAAAGTCTCTCCTGTACACTGTAATTATATTGTCTCAATATTTTCCATAGTAACATACATCATTCAACTAGATATTTCCCATGGCTGAAAATATTTGCTTAGCCTACAAAAAACATTCTGATTTTGTTTTTCATTTTCAAAACATTGAATTTTCCTGTCTATGTTATCATCACTGCATAACTAAAGAAAACAGTGTCTAGATGTGGCCTTATTAGATTAGTAGTTCTATCCATGCAGCTCCAGAAAAGCCTCTCATCAAAACAACTAAATGATTTTCCTGCTATCCACTCGTTTCTTTCTCCTCCGGTGAATTGTCAGATTAGGCCAAATCCTGACTACTGGACCATACTGTGGGGCCTTTTTTCATTTCAGTCAGAAATGACTGTATTACTGAGTCTGCTGATAATGTCCCCGTTGGCCGGGTCCTCTCGCATGGCCTGGCTGCTCCGTTTACTATCAGATGGGCGTTCTTTTGTCCGACTGTCATAATGAGCATTGGGTCTTTTTTGCATCACTATGCCAAGTGAACATCTGCGGCTGCGATGTCTGTCATTTGTGCTAAGCCCTCATTACAGCAGTGTCTCTGCACTGCATTTCCAGACACTGTTGAGTGTCAAACTTGTCAAAATGTCACAACACTGTTGTGAAAAACAAGAATGGTCAAAAAACAACGACCATGAAATTGGAAGCGGTTATAGATTGCATGTTTACGGTGTCATTTTAATTTTTCCCTGTTTTGATGTTGGGTTGAGAAATGATTTAGAATTTGTGAGGTCGATTGAACGGTTCAATGAAGTTCTAAAAACCAACAGCCAACTTTTTCTGCTTTCAAAGTGGCCCCTTTAAACATAGCATGACATGCTGAAGCTGAAACACCATGCACAGCAAAGTATGTGATTGAATCACATGTCATTGGACACATAAAAGCACCATATCCACAACTGGCCAAGGACAAATAAAAATGTGCACTTTGAATTATACATATCTTCATGAAATGGAATTTGTTGTGTCTGCAGTAGCACAAGCGACAAAGTTGTCTGTAAAGTGCCCCCTCAGAGGAACTAATGGAGCTTCTGCCTACAGGAAAAAAAAAGGCTTTGCTGGCCAAATTTAGCTGATGGGGAGAGGCCCCGTTTCTGCTGTAATGCAAAAGGTAGTGCAGCTAATGCCTCTGAGACATTCAAGTGCTGACATTTTAGTTGTTTATTTACTTTTCTGCCTTCATCTCTGCATCACTAAAGGGACAACCGTGAAGCCCCGGCTCCATCCGGCAGGCTTTCGCTCACCAGTGGTAGCACTACAAGTGTTCTGTGGGTTGTTGTCGCCGCCATCTGTGATCAAATGTTTGTTTACGACGTCCCACTCGGCAGCATAACATGCCACTTTTGAATGCCAAATACCAGAGACCAGACTGTCTGGGGCTGGCAGACAGAGACTAAGGTCTTGGTTGTTCGTTTGATAATTTCACAAGGGTATTGTAGTCAGGCCCTGCTGAAATGCACAAACCAGAAAGGGGAGTTGTATTTCAGAAAAGAGATGGAAATTGAGGGAATGGTCCGGCAGAAATCAAGTTCTCATCAAAATCACTTTTGTAGGAGTGCCCTCGATCTACTGTAGTTTGACCTTCCATGGTGAGGGAAGGGAAGGGTTGTAATTATCTGATATCTGATGTAAAAATGTCCTCCGTTAATTGGCAACAATGACAAAAACACTTTCTCTTATCCTCTGACATTTTACAGCTTGAAGTTATGTCTTTATGCCATCAGTGGTTTTAATTTATGACAGCTATAGTCCTTTTTTTTTGTGGATATTTTTGGTTTATTACATTGTCATTATCCTTTAACACAGCACCACAGCAACACATTGTTAAGAGTTCACTTTCTATTTTGGTTTAAATTTTTATGCAATATTGGCCACAAATCTAAATCTAAAATAATACTGTACATCGGGCATGATGTGTCATAATGTGTAATGACGTTTTTCAGTTTGTAATTTGGTATGATGAAAGCATTAGGGTTAAAAAGCACTGCTTTTATGTTTGGTATTTGGAAAATGTTGCAACATTGTAGAGTTATTTACAAAGCTACTGAAAAAGTGAGAGAGTTAGAAAAAATGATGCAAAGTAAACCAGCTAAGTATGGAGCTTGCACTGTTTTCTGCACACCAACCTTGAAATTCCTTCTTTTTTCTGAGAAAAACACTCTCAGTAACTGATAAAAAATCCCCTGACATACTATTTTTTATATTCAAGAAATGACAATGTCACACATCAACAATGATTTATTTTTATTTGTGTCTTTTTTGGTACATAGAGAGGTAGGGAGGGGATAACTGTGAACTAAGAGGCACTGCAGCTATTCATCATGAGTTCCTCAGAGTAAGAAGGCCTGAGCTTTATAAGGTGAGAGCAGTGGGAGCATCTCTGTAGTTCAAAGGCGAAGACAGAAAAAAAGTCCTCCCCCAGTGCATTTCTGTCACACGTTTGGGCAGCCTTTGAATGTGGTGAAGAAACAGAAAGATAATTCTCGTGTTCAGGCATGTAGCGTCACAATTTACTTAATTTTCTGCTTCTGCGCTCCCTGTGGCCTTCTGAAGCAAGCCATAACACCAGCTGTTAAGTACTTTAACAAAGGGGAAGGGCAGTAGTATGGCTTTTACCAGCTTATCGTGATTATACAGTATCTGTTGGGCGAGCTTTGATGGGGTTTATTGATCAATGCCAGTGATTCTAAGATGACTTCATCAGATGCTCAGATTTCTGGATTTGAAAAGATAATGCTGGTGAAAGTCTATATTTTTCTTATTGTCAACAATCGAAATCGGATCAGAAGCATCAATTAATTGGTCCTACAAACAAGTATTGCTTGTGTAGCCAATGCCAGTAGCTTTTTTCCTCAGTGCCATAGAGCTCCAGTGTTGTTCAAAAACTGTTAAAAGCACAAAATGAGCCACTCTGTTACATGGTGAGTGGGGTGACATGGTCCTTCATTACAATAAACATGGGCATTGTAGTTAATTTTTAGGCACTCCAACACATACATTTGGTTTATTTATTTTGATTAGGACAATGCACATTAATCAACATTTCTGTAAATGCGCCAGTGTTAGCCAGTCGGCTAATTTTCAACTGTAGTCCTAGTTAACTAGCATGCATGTCTTTTTATGCATTGCCCTGTTGCTGAAAATCAAACTCAGTAGCGCATCACGTTAATTAATCTGCGTCTGAAAACATTCCCCAACAAATTCTCTATTTCCAGTTTGAGTAATGTTTATTAAAACCTATAGTGCCCAGCTGTTTCAAGAAATGATTGAGCCTTTTTAGAAAATGAAACAAATATATTTGTGGCCTGTTTTTTTTTTGTTTTTTTTTTAAGGAACCAATGTAAAAAAGGTAGAGTAACGTCAGCCTTACCCTTAAAACTCTGTTTCATTGTCCTGTTTTTGAACAAAGACTTAAAGCTTAACTGCGAGCATTTTCAAATGCTCAGAAATGGAGAACAGAGCTATCCAGGAGCAACTAGCGTCATAAAAACTCCCAACCTTGAGGGTAGAAAGCATCAGTCTCCAGATAAAAAGAAAAGTTTTATAATTGCAATGTTTAGCATGGTAATGTCTTACCTCAGCATTAGATGTTTTTTGTGGATCTCTGCTATAATTATCTGGCTTACTCATCTCTTCTGTTAGAATGTGACTTTATTGTTTGTATTAATTACAGAGCACTGGAAGCTGGAAGTGCTGCTGATGTTACTTTAAATTCAAACAGTTATGGTTGGTACTTAGTGTGGTTGTTTTGTAGGAAATGTGGGGTGTTAATAGCTAGGAATGTGCTGTTGTTTACTATGGCATACTCTTTAGAAGACATTAATCACTGTACTACATTACTCATTTTCACCTACAAGATACACATCAGTTTCAGCATGTGCAAACAAGCAGCTGCAGTTTCAAATTAGTAATCTGTTCTGTGATATTTCCCCAGCTTGTCATATTCTAATTTTTGGAGCCTCCCATTAAAAAAGTCTGTCCCTGGCAGGTTCACCCTCCCGTCTCTCTTTCCAGCTGCACGTCTCTGTGCTGCGAGAAAACCTCAGAGCTGTTTACTTGTGAAGATAAACATCATAGATATCAAAGTGCTTGAGACGATTGATAAGATTGCTGCTTGTGATCCATGGGTGAGGATATGGTTGTCACTCGAGAGCTGCCGACTATTGCGAGGAAACCAATACAGTGCCAGGAAAATTTGTGTAGACTGGTTGGTGACGTTTTGTAGGGAGATTAAGTTAGATGAAAGACCCAACAGCAGACCATGTTAGAAAATGGGCTAATCAGCTGTGTTAATGACAAAGACTCCTCTAGTCTGGATCGACAACGATTTATTTACCGGATAGTTCCGGCACCGCGGTCGCATCCAGGAACATTGACTGGAACCTCTGAGCAATGTTATACACTGAAAATGGCAACAAGGCAGGCCTGCTTGGTTTGTTTGAATGATTGTAAAGATTTACAAAGAATATGTTTACAGCATTTACTCTCTAAGGCTATGTTTAGACGGAAATTATCTGAAGAGAAAACGCAAAGTGGCTTTGTGTTCTCACTTTTTAGTCTGCATTTAGACAAGCATTTTTTTTGGGGGGGGGGCGTCTGCGTGCATATGGTGATGCAAAAGTGTGTAAAATTCGATGTAGTATGCACACCAGGTGGCTAGGTGGTAGTGTGAAGCACTGGCACACAACACCACCAAGTTTGCGCGCCTGCATAGAACCTTCATTCTACTTCTCTCCCTAGTTGCGTGATTTCCAACATTCAGTGGAGCTCATGTCTTATTAAGAGGATCCTCCTCCTGGCTCCTGTGTAGTTCACACCCTGACAGCACTGACCTATATCCCAGCATCCATTCATTCAATTATCCAAGAAAAGCAGCAGTTTTACCATGTTTGCTCTTTTAATTGGCACATCCCAGCCACTGTACCCTGACTTCTACCCTAAGCTTGTTAAATGGCCCGTTTGTAATACACATTCAGATTAATACTATACAGTACGCATTTGTAGTCTAGACTATTAAAAATGCATTTCATTGTCGAGATTTAAAGTGATTTAAGTCTAGAAACGCATTTTTTAGTCAGCCTTATTATGTCGTTTTGTGACTGCTCTGCCTGTGGGGTCGTTTTCTTCAAATGTGTTCAATAAATACTCTTTTAAAGGGCCATTAAGAAGCAAATTAAAGACTTGGGAGCTATTATTTGATTTTATCCTGGTTTGCATATTTTATTTATTAACAGCAGACCGTTAGATTAAATTACAGTGTGTAGCATGGCAGTTGCCATGATTTCTGGCAGCAAATGTCATAAGTGGGTCATGAGGACATGGGCCTCTGTGCCCAGTGGAGAGCAATCCAAACTCTTGAGTACAAGCACACCATGGAGACACAGCAAGCTGCAAAGAAGAGACAAGGAAGCAACACAATCCTTTTTTTTCTTTTTGAGTCTGACCATCTCAGCGCCACCTTTCCTTTTCTTTTTTGGCTTTCCATCATTAGACTCACACACTGTCTGTTAACGATAGGCTTCCAAACGTGCAGAAGAAAAAAAGAGGTGTTCGATGGCTTTACGTCATAGGCTGACCAGGGCTATGCCATTTGGGGAGGGGCCACTCACTGATCCCCCTATTGAGAATGAGGAGATGTCGTCACGACAAAAATCCTAGACATTGTTGTGACCGTTACTGCTATCTGATTAGCCTGTGTGTGTATTGAAATAAGAGGCTGCTGTGGCCCGCCGTACGGGTTGAGCAGAGGCTGCACAGTTTGACCAGCGGCCTCAGGCCGCCGGATGGTTTTGCTAAGAACTTGCATATCTATTATCAGACCGACCCTCGCGGGCCGCCGGATGGTGTTGCTAAGAACTTGCAATTTATAACTATTATCAGACCGGCCCTCACGGCCTTGAAACACTACTGGCCCACCAGGAAAAGTCCCGACTCTCCCGATTGCCACTCCACCACAGAGAAGGATTCTTTGAAGTTTTCTTAAGTACATGTGTATATGTCGTGTCTTTAACACCAGTTGTATGTCTGTGCTAGGCAGTTACAATGCATTTATTGGACAGATGTTTAAAAGTGTCTTACAGCTCCAGCATGCCATGAGTTTTCTTCCAAAACTCTGCACTGGCTGAAAAATAAGTATTGATAGTAGACTACAAAATTACTTTTGGAATGAATCACTGATTGATCACACTGTGTGTGTGGTCATTTCATTCTGTGGGACAGTGCCTGTTTTACCACTAAATGCAAGACTACATTTGATTACCCCAGGGAGCTCAGAAACAGGCAGATCAGAAATCTGGCCTGAAATGTATTGACCAAAAGCTCTCCTCTTTAGCAGTCTGTCAGCCAACTCGGGGTCTAATAGATGTTGCCATGGCAGAAGGCATCTGTGTGGAATGAGTAAGTAATAGCTCTGTCTTAGCTAAAGTGGCTCACACTGCCTCTCCACTTTTCCTGTGTAGCAACACAGAGACTCTGAGTATTTGGGCGTGTATTATTTGCAGGTTACTGCTGTACAGCTTTCTCATTTGCAATGCTCTTTCATTAATCAGCATTAACACTGTTCAATGGGAGCCCGATTCATGTGGCGCTCCCGTGGGTAATGATTCATCCCCTCTCATTTGTGGTGCAAAAATGAACCAGTCTGTGAAAAGGGCCATCTGATTAAAAGCATTGGTTCTGTGCAGTATGCAGGCTCTCTAAAGAAGATTATGATGAATATGTAGTGGCTTTTATAAGCTGCTGGTGAGTGTAGGTAATGAATATAAATACAAGTATTACTCACCAGGGTTGCACCCTTACCAGGAAATGCACTGGGAATGGTTGTGCCCGACAATGATGTGTAATGATCATCTCTTAGGATCAGTATTTCTTACAAGATACAGTGATCAAGTAGCAACTGGGTCACCTCATTTAGTGAGAGTCTGAGGGTATTACGTTTCCCCTTTTCAACTCACATCAAAGGCAACACGCTTGATCAGGGTGATTTCTTAAGCATTACATTTTTCTGTTTCATCTCCCCTTGATGCTGCTGTATCAGATAATTACTGTATTTTCTCTGATGTGCAGGATTTGATGAAAGGAGACAATAAGCGATGCAATAACAAGAAACAATGTTTTAGAAGCAGTAACCTGTTAATATCAGACAAAAAGTAAAATATAAAATTTGTGATGGGATGATTTGTACCAGATGTGGCACATTTAGGACAGCAAATGCAAAAGCAAAGCTTTTACAAAGTTCAGTATTTATAGGTTAAGTCTACAATGTTGTAGTTGGTTTCACATGGTCATGAATCATAATTCTCTCAGGTCACGTTCATATAACTTTGTCGTTCAGTTTGGTAGACTTAAATTCCATGAGCTGTGTAAACAGTAGGTTCCACTGATGAACAATTTAAACTTATTTTAAATTGTTAATGACTTTGAACTTGATGGCTAAGGATACGTTAATGCATGGTAACTATGCATGAGCGTGCAAAGTTTTCATTAATAGCTTGTTAAATACTATCAGCAACAAACTGAGAATGTTGGCGATTACGTTAAAACACAGATTGTGTTTGAGCTGTGTGCCTATTCTGGATGAAGAAAGGGAGACGGTTTCAGCTGAAAGTCAATTGCTTTCACAAATCATGGATGAGTGGTCGATGCACTGTGCGCAGGTTAGCGTAGCAAATGGAAACACCTCAGCGGGGCTTCAGAATTTTTATCTGTCAGAGAAATAAATGGAACGATCTGGAAGATGTCGCAGGGGCCTCAAACTTTCAGCCGAATGTTAATGACACACTTGAGAGAAAAATATGATTTTGGCAATGCTTTCAGTGAGTTTGTCCAGAGAAAGCTGTTGTTGTTCAGAGTGGAAACGCAGTGATGTTGTGGCGGGAAGAGAAAAGTGACAATGTGTTTTCCTGTAAACAAGACAAAATCATTAAGAGCCCCAGAGCTTTTCCTGCAGTGAAGCAGAAATTGGCACTCATATTTTCACAAGCAACGTGACAACCTTCTGGACAACACTGTCTGGTACTTATATCCCAATACTAATATTATTATCATTTAGTGTTTAATACAGAATTTAAAATATGTTCCGCACGTCTGTGGCCAAAATGTTGAAGCTAAGGTTAACTTAGCTTCCAGTGTGTTTACTAATGAATAGTCTTGAAGGCAAAAGGCAGACAAACAAAAGCCAAACATGTTAATAATTCATCTCTGTCTTGTATTTCATGAAAATGAGACCATCAGATCAATAATCTTGATTGGCTCTGAATGTCTGTGGATGGGCTGCTTGTCTCAATCATGCTTCAGTGCAGGAGTCAGGCGTGACGCTGTGGTTGAATAACCAGAATCACAATAATAACTGGGAAGAGAATGCTTTTGTTTTTCCTCTCTGCTATTTAGTATTCTGTCAGTGGACACCGGAATAGAACGTCAAGGTAAAGTCACAAAGGACAGCTGCCAGGACTGGTCTGTCACCCAGCTGACAGAAAATTAAAATGTATTCTTCACTGATTTGAACAGCCTCTTGGTTTAAGGTGGAAACCAGCACTGTCATCATCAGGATACACTTTAAAAGCAAAGCCGATTGAACAGACCTCACAAATGATCTTATTTATTTATATTAGTTTTAGGTAGCCTGGAAACCAGACGATTCTGTCAGCTCTTGTTTTTGCTCTGGCAGATATGTCTGGCTCCCATCATGTTCAGACAGATTTTCAGCCGACCAGGTCCCTGGGCGGACCTATCAGAGCCGTTTATCTGATATGGGGCGGGTTTAAGGCGATAAATAATATAGAAGCTTCATGCTTGAATGTAGTTACCGTACATAGTTACTGATTGCAACTGCCGTACAGCACAATGCACCAGGCTCACAAAAATTTGAGAAAGTTTATGACCCCTTCTTCAAAACGGATCAAGAACTGCCCCAACTTGCATGTGTTGCTTGGCGCTCCGCCGTTTCATTGCTTTGATTGGTTGACGGTGTATCTAATAGCGTCCAGAGGTATTGTAGTATGTGCCGTTGATAACGCCCCCTTGGAAATCGAAAATGAACTGAGAGGTTCCAGACTAATATGCATTTGCGAAATATTCTGCCATTGCCAGGCTACGTTTTAGCAGTTGTGAACCAGTAATGTCCATTTTTCACCAGAAAAACCTCCTCGCCTTTAACATCTTTTGAATATTTAACTCATGATGTTTCAGGTTCAAGTCTTTTATCTGGACGCTGCAGCTAAATATTTAAAATTTTAGATGTTAAAAATTATAAATCAAGACCTGACCATTGTTCAAGAAGGTACTTGCTGCATCTATCTTGCAGCCAATCTATCTTGTTTTGCATTCTTGTATAGCTACTTTTTTATACTTCTTTTGAAGCTATTTATATATACAACCCCAAATCAGAATAAGTTGGGACAGTATGAAAAACACAAATAAAAAAAGAAAGTAGTGATTTCTAAATCTTTGACTTGTATTTCATTGCAGACATGTTTTGTCTGGTCAACTTAATTTCATGTGTAAATATACAGTACATCCTTTCCTGTCATTCAGACCTGCAACACATTCCAAAAAAGGTTGGGACAAGAGCAATTTAGGGCTAGTAATCAGGTAAATTGGTTAAATAATGATGTGATTTGAAACAGGTGATGTCAACAGGTGAATGTAATTATGATTTGGTACAAAAGCAGCATCCAAGAAAGGTCTAGTCCTTTAGGAGCAAAAATGGGCCGAGGATCGCCAGTTTGCCAACAAATACGTGAGAACACTATTGAAATGTTTAAAAACAATGTTCCTCAAAGAAAGATAGGAAGACATTTGCTTATTTCACCTTCAACAGTGCATAACATAATTAAAAGATTCAAGGAATTTCAGTGCGTAAAGGACAAGGGCGCAAGCCTAAGCTGAACAACCGTGATCTCCGAGCCCTCAGGCGGCACTGCATCAAGAATCGTCATTCATCTATAAGCGAAATCACCACATGGGCTCAGGACTACTTTGGCAAATCTTTGTCAAGTACCACAATACGTAGTTACAGCCACAAATGCCAGTTAAAACTGTACTGTGCGAAAAGGAAGCCCTATGTTAACAGTGTCCAGAAGCGCCGTCAACTTCTCTGGGCTCGGAGGCATCTGGGTTGGACCATCACACAGTGGAAACGTGTACTGTGGTCAGATGAATCAGTATTTCAGGTATTTTTTTGGGAGAAATGGACGCTGTGTGCTCCGGACCAAAGAAGAAAAGGATCATCCAGACTGTTACCAGCAACAAGTCCAAAAGCCAGGGTCTGTCATGGTATGGGGTTGTGTCAGTGCCCTTGGCAAAGGTAACTTGCACTTCTGTGATGGCACCATTAATGCTGAAAAGTACATAGAGATTTTGGAGCACAATATGCTGCCTTCAAGAAGATATCTTTTCCAGGAACGTCCATGCATATTTCAACAAGATAATGCAAAACCACATTCTGCACACATTACAAAGTCCTGGCTGCGGAGGAAGAGGATCGGGTACTTGACTGGCCTGCCTGCAGTCCCGACTTGTCTCCAATAGAGAATGTGTGGCGCATTTGAAGCGCAAAATGCGACAACGAAGACCCCGTACTGTTTCCCACCTTAAGACTTGTTTGCAGCAAGAATGGGACAAAATTACATCTGAAACACTTCATCACTTGGTGTCTTCAGTCCCTAAACATCTTTTAAGTGTTGTGAAAAGGAATGGCAACATTACAAAGTGGTAAATGCTTTACTGTTCCAACTTTTTTTTTTTTTTTTTTTTTTTAAACAGCAAAAATCATGAGGAACACATTCAATTATGTGCTGTTGTATTGTCTGCAATGAAATACAAGTCAAAGTACATTTAGAAATCACTACTTTCTTTTTTTATTTGTGTTTTCCATACTGTCCCAACTTTTTCTGATTTGGGGTTGTATGTACTGTATTTAGTATTTTGGTTTTCTCTTCTCTCAGCAGTTTGGAAACATGTACACATACGTTTTTCTGGAATATACAGTATATGGGAAGATGCGGCAGATGTATGCAGATGCGGCAGATGTATGCAGAGGCGGCAGATGTATGCAGATGCGGCAAATGTATGCAGATGCGGCAGATGTATGCATCTACGCATTTGTTTAGTATGTGCTTTGTATACACACATGCATGTTCACTATGTGAACTTGCAAAATCTCTGCATGTGGCCATATGTGCACCGGCCACATGAGAATGTACATGTTTGGAAGATTACACATATGTACATACGGTTCATTGTTATTATTTATGGTTTATTTATGCCAGAGAAGAATTTGATTCGTATTTACATTGAGATGTATTTCTTCCATATGTATCAAGTGACGTGTTGTGCATCTACATATGGATCATGTATATTTTTATTCATGGGAAAATGGGTGAAACAAATGGGTGAAATAAAATAAATACATTACATTTTAATGTTCCACACAGTGTATTTCTGGAATATTTAATGTGAACATCTGAAATATTAAGATACTGCAGGGAGTATGAGTGGTTTCCAGGTTCAAACATCCTCCCTGGTGAAGTGTCCTTGAGCAAAAAATGTGAATCCCTACCAGCTCAGTACAGTATGTTCTCCCTGATGAGCTGAGGGTTGTAAAAGGAGGATTTCACCTCACAATCAATCAAGTATCCTGATATTGGATTTTGGGAAATCCAACATTATTCAATCTGTTCAAATGACTCATTAGTTAGTACATTTTTTCACAAAGCATGTTAACTGAATTTCGAAGCTTTCAGTGGTTTATGAAACTGTATAAATGCCCAGTGGGTGCTGTGTAAAGCACGGTATATAGATTTTTACAGGAAGTGTTAGTGAACACTGTGACCTGAAGTAGTCCTAGCCTTCTGGCTCATATATCATTGCATTGTCATATTCATCCATCTCTGTTATTGATTCATCTTTGGAATTGCTTTTGCCATGATGCAATACAAGTAAGGGGACTGCTTCACACAGAGGGCGCTCACCTCTGACCCTGCACATAAATCATCCCCTCTAATAAAATTGACCTGTCCCATTCTTTCTCCCTCGCTATTTCCTGCAGGGTTAAAGCAAAGAAAGGGGTGAACCTACTCGAGACCAAGTCGAAGAACGCCCAGTGGAAGGTGGACTGGGAGGTGCAGTCCGGCGCCAAGCACTCCATCACCACCATCGATGTGAACAAGAACAAAGCAGTCAAACAGGGGTAAGTCAACATCTGTTTCTCTCTAACCAACTTCTGCAGCTGCAGCTGTTGATTCCTGCATACACCATACTTTGTAAATGCCCCAGGAGCTACAGAAGACAAAATACAGCTTTGGCCCACACCAGTGACTAAAGCACCCTACGTTTTGTAGCACAAAGTTAAATCAGCGGAGATGTTTTCTGCTTAGTCTTACTACATCTGCTGTTAATTCAGTCTACGTGGAGTGTTGAGATAGACGGTTTTGACTGTGGGCATTAAAATACCTTTGAGATGAGATTGTGTCTAAGAGTAGTAATTATGCAAAGTTCATCAAGGAGTAAAAACACCTAATCACAGTCCTGTAGTGTCTGACGGGACTGTAATGGACTCTGTCTGGGCAGATTCTACGGTAAATGCAACTTTATGGTAATAGTAAAACTAGAGTTGCTAAGTGATTTGGAAGCTTAAAGTAGTCTAAATGCTGTAGAGGCTATTGATGAATTTGTTTAGGAGAACAGCCTAAATGATTTGACCAGTAAATATCAGCATGGACATGTAGACTCAGCTTAAAGGGTCAATTTACCCCAAAATTACAAAACACAAACATGACCAAAAAAAGTGGTATGAAGCCAGGGAGGTAGTTTTTTTATTTTGGATATCTGCCTCCACTCCGATACAATAGAGGTGAATTGGAAATTGGAAAGTGAAAAGTTATATTTGAAAAGTTCAACAGTATGGCAACATTTCTTTTCATAGTCTTTTTTTCCACAGTTTTTTAGGGACTAAACTGGTGCAGCTTGGCCTGCCTTTAAACTAGTCCCACTGAGGAAAAGCAACCTAAAATGTACAATAATAAATCACAATATGTGATGCGTTTAATTCATTAAGAACTGAAGCACTGGGAGTTAGGCTGGGTATCACCAAGCCTCGGAGACATTAGTAACTGCCGGTCCAGATATTGGCATCCCTATGGACTCCCTTATGGCTGGGAGAGAGAGAACAGCGAGGACAGAGTGGCCTTACCTGAAAAAGAAATCCACCATTCCTCTCTTGTTTACTTCTTAGCGCCTTCATGGCAGCCTTTCTTGCTATATTTAGTGACCCATGTCATGTAATCTTTGCCACCCTGTCACCATGTGTGATATGTTCAGTAGGGGGTCAAGCATGGAAAGAGAGATGTGTCATGCTGGATTTTGTCAAAAACCCAGTAAATTCTGTGGCCACCTAAAGCCAAACAGACAAACAATACGCATCTGAAGTTAAAAAGTCAGGGAAGAAATCATGTTTCGATTCTTCATTACCATCAAATTGATTGAATATGAGTTATATATTATTATTATTATGATATACAATATTTTTATATATAGGAAGCACTCATGCCTCTGAAGATTTTTTTTTTGGAAGTGTAAAGTAGTGAACTTGGTTCGGTACTTGTATTTAAGGTTTTTTGAAGGTCTGCATGAAGTCTTTATTCGTATTAAAATAGTGCAGAATTTCAAAGTTTAAGTAATGAATTCCAACAATATATCACCCCAGTAATTTGTGATGTGTGGAAACATGTAATGCTATTCATTGCTGTGGGAACTGACTTTACCAGATAAATAACAAGGGCGAGGTAAAGCTGATTTTTTTTCCTTACCTAATGTAGTATCAGATGCTTAAACTTAAAGCCGCACTGTATACATTTCTATGTGATTGTTGCATCTTTAAAATTATAAGTTGGTGTTTGTAGAGAAATAAGTGCTAGTGAAAATCTGGGTGCTCCAGATGTTTCTTTTCATGCATTGCATTGCATCCTGCCACAGTGTTTATTCTGATACTATTATGAGGTGCCAAAGAAGGACATTTTGCAATCCTACACACGGTGGTTTTAACCAGATTTTAACCATAGAGGCGGGGAGCAGAAAATCCTCATATGAATCTTTTTTGGAAGAGTCAAGACTTATTTTTGGCAGCAGTGACACATAACCTATTTAGTTTAACGAGGACTTGTTGCCTGTGGGCAGTGTTAGAACAAGATTATGCTTTCCGAACAGCCTCTCCTAAATGTAGTGTTTGGCATATATTTCAGACAATTATATCCCTATATATATATATATATATATATATAGGGATGTACTTCCTACCAATTTAATCAAACAAGGTAATCAAAGGTCCATTGCTTTCTTCAAAAATAAACTGACAAATATAGACCTGCAATTCATGTTACATGTGTTGTAATGGTTCACAATGAATCCAGTGAGTTCTTGTGGATAGTTATTATCCCACTTTCAGCCCCTTCTTTGTTTTATCAAAAAAAGTATACCCAACCCCTTTGTCTTTTTTGTTTGAGTGGGTGAGCGTTTACTGCAGGACTGAACTTGGTGCCGCAGCCTAATAAGACTCCGAGACTTTACAGTAATGAGCCCAAAAATACATGCATTCTCAAGACAGTTCTTCCCCTAATTACCCAATTCAATTCAGTAATAAGCAGAAATCTAATATGTTTTGTAAGTTTAATAAATGTTCCCATTCATATGTCTTTTATGCAAGATTTAAGCAGCAAAGAAGTTACTGTTCACTATTTAAACCCCCCCCCCCCCCCCCCCCCCACACACACACACACACACACACACACACACACACACACACACACACATACCCAAAAAACACAAATTACACGCACAAGCATCATTTCACTTCACATTGGTGAATACATCTTAGTACCATTTCTGTTTGAACATCTGGTTTTGTTTGCTCCAAATTGCTTGAATCTGAGGAAATGGGGTGACAATGTTTTCCCTTCAGGGTTATCTCTTCATCACTCTCCTCTCTTTATTATTCTCTTCTTATCTTGGAGTTTCTCTTCATCAGATCACCATTTAGTCAGTGTTGGAATTATTCAACGTATTTATTTTTCTGTAACCCTCCATCTGGAACAGTCCCATTCTAACGGCAGCTCGTTGATAACGCCACATGAACCAATGCATTATTGATCACGGTCAATGGGTTCCAAATGAATAATGTTCGTGAAATGGCTGTGGCATTTAATTGTCACAGTCGGGACAAGAGCAATAATCGATCATTTATAAGATGAGCTTTGGTTGCTTGTGGATCTCACTCCCGAATTTTGAACTTTTGCTTTTAAGGCAGTGTTGGTAATGTTGAAAAGCTAGCAAGATTTGAATGTAGCATCTCCTCGGGTGCTCTGTCTAACCCCTCCCCCTACCCTCAAGGCTCCGCCCCACACACAGATGTGCACGAGCACCGCTGCTTCAGAGCGGAGAAAGGACTGCAATTTTACTTCATGTCTCATTCACCAGTAAGCAAATATTATAATACTGAATCTTTAAAGGTTCGGACACACATGGCAATATTCGGCCGTCGGACAGTCTGGCGAGGTCAGTGACTCGAGTCTGTTCGGTGTGTCCCGTGCCATTGTCCATTGGAGGGGCCATCGGCCTTCATTTTGGGCGATTTGACATGTTGAATCGGCGGGGCGGGCACTGCTAGCAGCCAGACTCAAATGACCCTGATCTGATTGGTAGAGTGCTAAGCCGGAAACAAGGAGCGGGCTGAGCGTGACTAGAGTCTCTCAAAATCTGACGAAAATCTTTTAAACTGACCTTTGTCGATCTGAAATGAAGACAGATTCAGCAACTGCATGGCCTATTTCTCCTTAAAATGTTTTCAGAAACGGTGAGCTTTTTTAGTACAATATGAGATTGTATTTTTGGGCGACAATACAGATTGGTGCCGCCTGCTGTTATGGAGACGTATTACGTCTTGTCGCTTTGGTGTGTTCCGAGGCATTTTTTTTCACCTATTCGGGGAGACTGATCAGTCCAACTGCCTTTTTTGCAGAGGGTCGGCCGTCTGGTCAGTGTTTCTTCAGCTTAAAACAAACATGACTACTGTCAGCAATGCGGCAATGATGCGCATTGAGCTCAGGCTCATGCACGGGAGGGGTAGAGTATGCGCAGCGGGGAAAAGAGGCTTTTCATTGGTTCTTACCCATGGTTTTTCCTGACTCGGAATGGGCCTTTTGGGGGTTGGGTGGGAGACAACGCATGACAGTAAGCATGATCAGTTTGCTTACAGTAAAGGCAATGAGTCTGTTACCTTATTTGACAAAATCTATATGCATTTGCCTGTTATTTCTGAAAATCTGATACACAAAAATGTATATTATCATTGAGTAAATTAAACCCCAATCAACAAAACTGCTTTAAAAAATTATATTAATTAAAATACCACCGTTAAAATCACTGGGAGAGTCCGGGACAGCCTGACTCTGGACGGTAAAACTGAGATAGGCGTTCCTATTCAAGTTTATGTTCTGCTTTTTCAACTGTTGTTAGGTAAATTGTTATTAAACACAGTCGGAGAGGATTTGAAGTGCTATTTTTTCCCTCAATTCTTATCATTTTGGCACTGGGGATTTTCCTTTGGGGCTGGCTAAAACCTCTTTTGGGGGGTGCCAAAAATTCCTCAATGCAGGAAAATCCCTGTTACCTAGAGGACTACAGAGCAGTGATTGGAGGGAGTTTTTACAGGATTAGAGCAGCTAAAGATAATGGATATATTTCATTCCTTTTTCAGAGCCCATGAGTTATTTATTGCATATTGGAAAATGTTACCAACCCTGCCGTTAAATTCCTTCTTAATTTCAATAAACCATCCCTACACTTTTTTAAATCAGTGTTACAGACTCAAGTGCTCTAGACTTTCTATCATAGACTTAAGCATGGTCCATTCTGAGCCCTCTGTTCACCATCTCTGTTCTGTTGTTGTAACTCTGCCTTGCAGTGCTTTGATCCAATGAACTCTCCCCTGTTAATCAGTTCAAACAGACCTCTGATCAAAGAATGAAATCCTCCTGAGCTCTGAAAAAGCCCCAAGCTACAGCTTTTAAAATATATACTTTGTGCTATACAGACATGAGCCTACATCATTAACTTGATGGAAACAAGACCGGACTTTCTTGAGCCATATTTACTTCCTTCCTCTCCTCCTCTGGTATGAAATCACTCATTTACGATGTTTTTCTTAGCAGCCACTACTTTTTGAAAATGGCTTTATCTCCAACATCAGTATTTTTTATGTTACTTGCTTTCAAAACTGGAGGGAATAATTACATGACATATTTAATTTGTCCATTTTAATAACGGAAGATAATGAAGCACAGGAAATTTCACCAAAACATTTCCTTGTGGAGGGGTAATTCCTTTTTTTCTCTGAAACCTTAGGAACTGGACTCAAATGACATTAATTAGCTAACACATGCATCATTTAGTATTTTGATGAAAATGTCACCCTATAATCCCATGGACATGCCCTAAGGAAATATAATTAGACATACTGTAATACAGTAGCTACTGGAACTGTGGAGAGAAAAACACTCACCAATTTAAGTGACATACTTTTACTTATTGTTTGGTTATTTGTTGTTACAGGCAATGGTAAGAGATAGAAATCTAAAACAGCAATCATTAGGGATTCTTATAAGAGCGTGTGCAAACAGACAGTGATGGGATATTTTCTAAAAATCTGTTCTTCTGAGTCAGATCTCAAAAAGTATGTCAAAATGTCAAATGTAACTGGCTAATTGCATGAAATGTGAAGGAGAAATGTATTTTTTCCGCTCTTTTTTTGCTGCTTTAGTCTACATTTTTACAATAAAAAAAGCATACCCTCTAACCCAAATCAGTGCATTGTGAACATAATTTTTCTTTCCCTCCAGCATGGTGTCAATTCGACACTGTATTGAGCGGCTGTACATGTACTCACTCCAGTGGGCCATATTGATGACAGCTTAAGTGTGTCACAGACAGACGGGGGTGTTCAGTGAGTGATGTCAAGACAAATAGGCTGAGATCTCATCATGATGTTCCTGAGAGGAACCTTTTGTGGGTGGGGGCTCGTACAGATAGTTTGATCCAGCTTTCATTAAAAGGCTCTCAGACTGAATGGTGGGATGGCTCTCTGCTTTTGTGAAGGACAGACAGCGAGCGCTTCACTCTCAGCTAAAGGTGAAGTTTTGGGTGGGATGCTTCTTGTCACGGGTGGAGAGAGATTTAATTTGCCCCTTCGCCACCAGTGAGATGGTTTCATGTAAGGCTTGTTGAACCTGAGGATTACAAACCCAACAAGCAGGATTTTCACAGCAGGAGGGCTGTTATCGCTTCTACATCACTGGCATGTTTGCGACAGTAAAGCAGAGATCCCGGCCAAAGTCTTGGGTATCTTTGCACTGCAGAGAAGGGAAAAGAAAGAATGCTCAAATATTTCATGTGCACAGCTATCAGAGCAATCAGGTACCTACCAAAAGCTATTGATTGGTCAGAAGTGAATCTGCAGCCACTGCAATTACGGTTATTTGAAAGTGAGAGGCAGAACCAAATTTGCAATCCCCTTGCACAAGCTCTACACCCTGGCCTTAAGAGAGAAGAAGAATGCTAGCTAGCAACGTTGAGGTGTAGTGATTGCTTATTGACAAGACCTGCACACTGTTTCCATTCAGAGGCGATCACAGATTAATCTCTTGCATATAATTACTCCATAAGTAGGCAGGGATGTCATTAGAAAGCTGTTTTAGCATCTCACGGACCCATGCATAAGTTGAAAAAAGTTCAGGAAAATAAATAAGTCTCACGTCAGATTAGATTTTTTTTTATTAAAACACAAATAACTTAATATCAGGGGAGATGTCTGACGTAAAGCTTTATCTGTTGCATTAGCAAGACAATCCAACCCAGACACCTACAAATACATTTGTATACGACTAACTAGCTTTGCCAAATACTTTTAATTGGATTGCTGTCTTCCAAACCAGGAAGCCATAGTGAGGAGGCTGGGCTGGATGGTCAGGCGCACAAAGCACTTTAGAACCGCGTACTGCATTATACGTGTTGTTAGGTTTAGGCTTTATAACACTTAAAACAAAACAAAATTTACATTTTTTTTTACATTTGGTCACTTTTTTCAACGTTCTTTTATCATATTTTTTTTCCAAATGCTATAAATTTAATAAAACACCCAAATTCAATGAAAGTAGTGCACTGATCATTTATTTCAACTGTGAAGAGCGTTGTATGGAACCATCCACGTTATTATCATTTTTTGACAATTTGGTTGAAAGAAACCCAAATTTCTGATATAGAAACTTTTCGAAAATGGGTCAAATTCAACCCGAGGACAACAGGAGGGTTAAATATTGAATAAGTCAATGCATTCTGTCCAGTGCTTTGAGTCACCGTTGACTTTACCAATATTTTACCCAGATCACCACCTTTCCCTAACCTTAGCCAAGTGCTTTGACATTTCTAAACGTAACCATAACTTGAATAAGAATGGCAAAACACTGCACATTGCTAGGACAGGATAATGTAAGAAAGCAAATGAAACACATTGACAGTGAATGTTTTACAGATGGTTTTAGTAACGTCAATTTTACATTTACGGTGAACACTTTTCCATGTTCCCAACAAAATGACATGACAAGTAACATGACAAAGTAATCAAGATCCATTTGCTCGCTTTTTCTGGAGCTTTCAACTTCAAGCCATAGCAAAAGCTAGTAAGTGGACTTGAGTGAACGTTTTTTTTAAACCACTATTTCTGAGGGCAAGAATGAACTCCAATGCTCGATTGGTAGATACGTTCAGTACAAAGAATTTACTCATCATAATGATTTGGAATTACATTTACCTGTTTGTTATTTCATTGCAAATTAACATTATTGTGGGGTTGAGAAAATCATATTTAACAGTTGGTCCTGGGTGGGTTATTTTGCTCCATTTTAGGCTGTTTAAGATGGTCCGGTCCAATGCCTGAATAGGAAACGGTGACCACCAAGGGTAGTGAAAAGCAGGGAGGTTCAGACAAACCTCCGTGGAAGACAGTGGGCCGAGCAAAATGTAACTTTGATCTCAGCTGTGCAAAATGAGATGTAGAGACATATTAGCTTGGTGCATTGATAAGGCATTAGTTAGATTCAAGTAAGGTTCATCCAGGTGTCTACAAATCATTTTGGTTTTATAAAAGGAATGTTTTGTATTCAGGGTTTGTGACTAGACAAAACAAAACTGTTTATAAAGGGATTATGGCACTAAAGGATTAAATTGCAGCATTAGAGAATGATTCATGCTTTAGCAGAGTTTCAGCTTCTTCACCTTGACCTCATTTAATCAAGAAGGGTGTGAATGGAAACTCTTATCATAATGGCTGGACAACAAAATTATAAAACCCACTAATAGTAATGGTGGATTGTCACTGTTGCTTTTGCTGCTTATTTTTCACATCAAGTAATGAAATCTATGCGAGTAAGGAATGGTATGATTTCAGTCAATTGTCTAGTCATGGAACTTCAGGTTGTATACAGCACACTGTGACCTTTAGCATCCTACAGCCATGTTAACTGCCTTGTGTCTGTCAGTCTGAGATCCACCGATCGGACTGAAGGAGCTGTTGAGACTACTGTTGACTGAATGGAATGTTAGGACATTCATTTCATTAATGGATTTGACTGACACGTGATACGTGAGCTTTGCTGAATGCATAACATTGATTACACTCCACCGGAAGCCAACTGCTAGATACTTGTTTTTATTCTGAAATCTTCTCTGGACAGTCATTTTATATTATTTCATTGATTCAACCAGAATACTGTGGTAAATCGGAAAACTATTTTAAAAGTACATTCAGCTCTTCTGTCATTTTAGTACAAGACAATAAAGCTATGATTTTATTTTCTGAAGGTGCAAACTACGTACGTATGCTGCCTGTTCCTGTTTATGTATTTCATGTTCCACAAAAAAGACACACCTTCAGATATGCAGATGTAGAATATAAAAAATGCATAATTTGAACAAAGAACAAACACTAAAATACATCATCTGACAAGTATCTACTTGTCTTGAAAGCTTCTGGCTGCAGTGCTTTACATGTAGACGCCTTAATGAATACATTATGTCTTTTTTCAACTTAGGGGTAACTTTAAAAATAACTGCAGAGCAGTGTGTCGACAGCTCACTAATTGGCATGTTTGATAATTAAAAAACTGATAGTTGAAAACAGACATAATGTATTCATTAAGGCTTCAACATGTAAAGCACTGCAGCCAGAAGATTTCGAGACAAGTAGATACTTTTGCAGTGGCAGTATTTGTTGTTATTCTGTGTTTTTCATGAATATGTTGCAGTAACTGACATTTTTTTTTTTTTTATTCATTTCTTTTGTGTTTTTATGGTCTGGCAGGGATGTATTGGGTAATGTCGAGGTGATGCAGTTGGATTTCGAGATGGAAAACTTCACCAGCCTCTCGGTGACCAGAAGGATCAACTGGAACATTGACTACAAGGGCCAAAATCCGCCTCCCGATTCAGAGAAGGTTGTGACAGAGTTGACGGTGGTGCAGCGAGATATTCAGGCCATCATCCCTCTGGCCATGGTGAGTGGAAGGATAGCCAGATTTATATAGATTATTTAAAATGATCTGACTCCTTCAGGTCCTTAGTCTACGGATGAGGATGAGTGCCACATGTGAAAAAATGTATTTGAGTTCTGAGTGTAATCTCAGAGTTTATTCTTAGAATTCTGACTTTAAACTCAGATCTCAATACATTTTTCACATGTGGCCCTAATCCTCTTCCATATTAATCAGTTTTAAGATTTGTTGAAAAAAACCAAAACACCAGAACTGAAATGCCTAAAGCTTTTAAAATGTAAGATAAATGATCAATGAGCTGTCAGACGGCATAATGACATATGCCGTCAACAGGGCTGATCTCATATAAGCCTTGTTCTTTGTGAAATACTACACTACCCATTGTGTGGCTACACAGAGCAAGCAGCCACACAAAAGTTTGTTATACCTGGTCGGTTTCTTTAAAGGTTAAAACTTTGTTGAGAAATGTTAGTCTGTTAGTCAAGGCTTATGTGAAATTATTACATTAAATGTACAGTGTTTTTCCTACAATGTTTTCTTAAACAGCTGCACAATGCACACTCCTACTGTAGGCTTAAACTAAAATACTAAACTAAAATGCAAAATAAGTAAATAGTTTGGAGTGTGTTGGAAAGCAAACATATCTGTTACTGGTCCTTCAAAACCGCATGAATAGGGCTGTATCCAGTTCCTGCGGATCAGCTCAAGACATCATAATAGCCCCAAAACCTGTTTGAGTTTGTGCAGATTGTGATGGCGTTAATGTAAAGCAAACTCTTTGTGTTTTTCATAATCTGTATGTGCAGTAATGATGGTTCCTTTCCTTCAACACAGGACTTCCCATTGCATCAGGAATCTTATGAGGGCCAATTTATCTACACTAAAACTTTAAATATCCTAATCTATCTTAATGATAGCCTGCACTTGTATATAAGTAAATATGATGTATTGATGATCATAAATAATACTGACAGATTGTCAGAGATTAAGTAAATCTAATCAACATCTTTAGTCTCTGCAGTGGCTTGCTGATTGTTAAGAAAGTCAACCAATCCTGACACATATTGCTCTTTTAATTGGGGCTCTTCTTCTTGCCTAGGGAAAGGGGCCATTAGTCAGGGTAGTAAACAGATTATGTGAACAAAAGGAAATTAATCAAGCAAGAGTTGCTGAGTACCTCTGGCAATGCCTTCCCTGACTACCTCTGCTCTTGTGATCTAGCTTCACTCACCTGTTTAAGTGAAAGCCAGTGAAGCAAGTCCAAACCCTAATGGTATTTGCTCAGTAAAATGTACTGTGCATGGTAAATACAACCCCAAATCAGAAAAAGTTGGGACAGTATGGAAAACACAAATAAAAAAAGAAAGTAGTGATTTCTAAATGTACTTTGACTTGTATTTCATTGCAGACAATACAACAACACATCATTTAATGTGTTCCTCTTGATTTGTATTGTTTGTTTTTTTCAAATAAACAAAATTCCTATTTTGGTTCTTGCAACACATTTAAAAAAATGTTGGAACAGTAAAGCATTTACCATTTTGTAATGTTGCCATTCCTTTTCACAACACTTAAAAGACCTTTAGGGACTGAAGACACCAAGTGATGAAGTGTTTCAGGTGTAATGTCCCATTCTTGCTGAAAACAAGTCTTAAGGTGGGCAACAGTACAGGGTCTTCGTTGTCGCATTTTGCGCTTCAAAATGCGCCATACATTCTGTATTGGAGACAGGTCGGGACTGCAGGCAGGCCAGTCAAGTACCCGTATCCTCTTCCTCTGCAGCCAGGACTTTGTAATGTGTGCAGAATGTGGTTTTGCATTATCTTGTTGAAAAATGCATGGACGTTCCTGGAAAAGATGTCTTCTTGAAGGCAGCATATTGTGCTCCAAAATCTCTATGTACTTTTCAGCATTAATGGTGCCATCACAGAAGTGCAAGTTACCTTTGCCAAGGGCACTGACACAACCCCATACAATGACAGACCCTGGCTTTTGGACTTGTTGCTGGTAACAGTCTGGATGAACCTTTTCTTCTTTGGTCCGGAGCACACGGCGTCCATTTCTCCCAAAAATACCTGAAATACTGATTCATCTGACCACAGTACACGTTTCCACTGTGTGATGGTCCATCCCAGATGCCTCCGAGCCCAGAGAAGTCGACGCCGCTTCTGGACACTGATAACATAGGGCTTCCGTTTGGCACAGTACAGTTTTAACTGGCATTTGTGGCTGTAACTATGTATTGTGGTACTTGACAAAGGTTTGCCAAAGTAGTCCTGAGCCCATGTGGTGATATCGCTTATAGATGAATGACGATTCTTGATGGATCGGAGATCGGAGGGATCGGAGATCACGGTTGTTCAGCTTAGGCTTGCGCCCTTGTCCTTTATGCACTGAAATTCCTCCACATTCCTTGAATCTTTTAATTATGTTATGCACTGTTGAAGGTGAAATAAGCAAATGTCTTCCTGTCTTTCCTTGAGGAACATTGTTTTTAAACATTTCAATAATTTTCTCACGTATTTGTTGGCAAACTGGCAATCCTCGGCCCATCTTTGTTCCTCAAGGACTAGACCTTTCTTGGATGCTGCTTTTGTACCAAATCATAATTACAATCACCTGTTGACATCACCTGTTTCAAATCACATCATTATTTAACCAATTTACCTGATTACTAGCCCTTAATTGCTCCTGTCCCAACCTTTTTTGGAATGTGTTGCAGGTCTGAATGACAGGAAAGGATGTATATTTACAAATGAAATTAAGTTGACCAGACAAAACATGAAATATTTTGTGTTCACATTGTCTGCAATGAAATACAAGTCAAAGTGCATTTAGAAATCACTACTTTCTTTTTTTATTTGTGTTTTCCATACTGTCCCAACTTTTTCTGATTTGGGGTTGTATTATAGAAGAAAGGATACAGGTGGTGAGAAGGAGTAGATGTCCAGCAGTTGTTGAATGAGTGGGTGTTTCTGACTACAGCGCATTGCAGTGTTCATGGTGGGCAAAGGTCGTTATTGCAGCTCTGAGGCTCTTCAAGAACAGTGAGGTGTTCGGTCAGTAGCACATTCACTGACACCTATTTGCATAGTTGCAACTTTTCTTCACCTAAAGTGCCACTATACTTGAGCTTCAGTTATGAATGTGTCTGTGCTGCACATCTGTTGTAACATGAGGTTCACTCCACATCTCTGGTTCCCTTGAAATTTGGGATTACCATGCATCTTGTATGCCTTGTTGCTGAAATGTGCTATATAAATAAAGTGGCCCTGCCTTGTTTTGTACCCTGATGTGTTTAGCTCCACAGCAATTCGATTTCTATGTGACTTCCCTTGTAGAATTTGCATTCTGAAGCAATATGGCAGGAACTGTTGGTGCTTTTTTCTGTAGTTGCCTGCCACATTTGCAGATCTACGGATACATTTTTTGTGCCTAAAGGTAACTGAGACCGTTTCACAATGTTGACTTAAAATGGCAACCGTTCCCATGGGTCATATTTCCTGCCAGTAGGGGCGCTAATTAAAGGGGAACTATGCCATTTTTTTAGCTTAATTTACCTTAACTGAACAGCTTCAGAGTCATTGGAATGGTTATATGACTTTTTTCGGGTTGAATGGTGGTCGTCTCGCTCCCCCCTAGTGCCTGTGAGTGGAAAAACCACCATTGCAACTTTGGGCTGGCGAGCCGCCGGCCTCAGCGTAAGGAAGTATCGCGTGATATCAGGTCTTGCAATGTAACGAATTGCTTCACGGCACTGCACACATACAGGAACCGGCTAGCTATAAGAACAAGGCAGCGATGGAGTTTTTCACACTATCGTCATGGCTGAGCCGGCAAAAAAGAAGCAGAAAGCTAGGAAAGCATTGTCGGAGGAACAGAGAAAGAGGAAACGGCAGACTGACCGAGCACAGTGTTGCCAAATATCTAGTCCGAAGCTGTAGGGAGCTCTAGAAAAACCTGCGAGCAAAAAGCGAGAAAACAGCGAAGAAATTGCCAAAACTGCATAGCACCCCTTTAATGAAACGCGCATGTGAGTTGTATTAGAGGGTAGGAATAAACAACCTATATTGTCATATTGTTTGGAGGACTGGTTGGCTTTATAATAAATTAATGCACAATGACGAAGCTGATGGGATAACATTTCAATTGATGACATAACATTTCACTGAAATTGTACCTCGGCCGATTTTGTGTGACAAATAAAATGTATTGATTGACATGGTCAGAATGCACAGTAAAGGGCGAAAAAGAGAGGAATTCTGAGTCAGACTAACCCTAAAAACTTTAAACATCAGGTAATGATTTTCAAGGAGTTTGATCCTGCAGGTCGTCCACCTGTGGTCACCTTGAAAGATGAGGTTTAATCCATCATTTCAGTTGTGGTGAGTAATTGGATTGTAAATTATGTCAATAGAAAAAGTGGATGTTCCAGAAGTTAAACAATGGTAACACCCCATCGTACATGATTGATGAAGAGTAAACAGCTGGTCTTTTCAGAGCAAACAGAACAGACTGACTTTATCATCATGGCAGGTAGTTGAGAATCTTAATGGCATGGTGTGTAGTGATACGGTTGTGCGATGTACAATTAAAAAGTTCAGAAATGACTTAACTCACCCTCCTGAGATAGGTTTAAATGCATAATTTATAATATGGCTGGGCAATATATCGATATTATATTGCTATCGTGATATGAGACTAGATGTCGTCTTAGATTTTGGATATCGTAATATGGTGATATGACATAAGTTTCCTGGTTTTAAAGGCTGCATTACAGTAAAGTGATGTACATTTCTGAACTTACCAGACTGTTCTAGCTTTTCTTTAGACATTATAGCTTTACTTAGACATTATGTCCACATTACTGATGATTATTTATCTAAAATCTAAGTGAAGATATTTCTTTAAAGCACCAATTGTCAATCCTATAATATCGCCACAATATCGATATTGAGGTATTTGGTCAAGAATATCGTGATTTTCTCCATATCGCCCAGCCCTAATTTATAATCATATTGCGCTTTATCCAAGTGATGTAAGTTACGTAAAGATCAGCATGAATGAATGCCTTCTTCTGAATATATTATTAAAGGGGCAGTACTTGACATTTTAAGCATATGTAAAGATATAGTGGAGAAATGGCATCCTGAGCATAGAATGAAATCACACTGACTTCCTCTGTGTGCGTTGTAACCCAACGCACACAGAGTGCGTTGGGTTCTTTGTTTTAATAGCCGGTCCGGTCACGCATGCATGTTATTGCATGTGGCCGTGAAAAAACAGGGATTTCACATATTAGGAAACTGTGTCTGTGAGAGCTGTGTGGAGGCAATCCCAGCCCACTGTTGTTTTTCAGTATTTCGAATATTTTGAATACTGCCCCTTTAATTGTTGTTTATAATGGTTTGCCTTTTGATTATAACCCACTCAAGTTCATCTTGACATAACATTACATCACAGTTAATAACTTACTCTCAAAATGTTTGTTTTCCAAATTGAAAGAGTGACTTCGGTCTTTACAATATCTGGGAAGAAAATGAACACTGACAGTGGTGCTTTTGTGCTTTCCTTAGTTGCAGTTGTTTGTTATTGCAGTTATGTTTAACCTCTCCTGCATATTGTGCTTTGAACAGCCCTCAAGGCTATTTTTGTGTGAATAATCCAATTACTATGATGGATTGTTAAATGGAAGAACCGCTAAAGCTGCTGTTGTGGCTATGAAGTTGAGTTGCCAGTCTGGATTTCGACCCAGCAGCAGGTGCTTATCTCTTAGCACTAAAAAAAATAGCTGAAAAAAATACGAAACTGAAGTACAAAAGTGATGTTTTACTGTTCCAAATGTACTGTAATTAGCACAGAGAATGTGGCCACATTGTATTCATAAATCAACCAATCTGTCTCAAGGGCCTTTTAATGAGCATGTCTGTGCTGCTCAGGTCAAGAAACTAAAGCCTTTCAAACAGAAATGAATCAGGTTAAAGGAAAGGAGGCCGAGGAAAAAGAACAGTGTAACCAAAGACTGCCTCTTAAGTTGGACAGACTGCAGATGTGGATGTGATCAGTGGATGCAAACCGTCCAGCACTTTTCAGCTGGCGCCATACACCCACTGAGAACTTGTAGAACAGATGAGCACTTTCAAAAATCCAACAACAAGCAACGTTTGACTGAGGAATGTGTAAAGAAGGAAAGATAAAAGATAAGGAAAAAGGTCTGGTAAATCGACAGTAAAGAGAATGATGAAGAGGGTTTCTATGGTTGGCAGACCACAGATTGTGCGCTAACTATAGTTGACCTGCTGCAGATAAGGGGGAGGAAAGAGTGAGAAAGGTGTGTCATTACCAGTGAGTTTACATTGTAAAAGGAGAAACAATTCCAGAATGGTAAAGTTGAATCAACTTGTCACACAGATTTAGACCACTGTTTACATCAAGCCATCCACGCCCTCTTTCCCAGGACATTCGTATTACTTTGAGTGAATAGAGCTGAATGAGGCAAGAAAACAGGAAGGATGATGCACAGCAGTGGGTAGCAGTTATGCCAGATTTCAAAACTCCATTAGCTGCTCTGAGCCACAGTAGCTACCAGATGTTAAATTTAAAAAGAAAAATGATTTGTGTGGCACAAACCCCACAGCTTAAAGTCATACATCACATTTTTACATGTGTACCTTTGTGCATTAATGAAGATACACATACGTCAAAATGTAGTGTTTACATTAATCAAAGGCAGTTTGAATCTTTGGACATGTATATCATGTATATCTTATGTTATCCTAGTTGGATCTACTATAGGGGTTCATGATATATCAACTCAATATCGTTATCGCGATATCATATTGCGCAATATTATATTGAAAGTATCCGTTTCAGAAATCTTCTTATCCGTTCTTACTAGCCAAACAAGCCTCGGTAGCGAGTGCTTTTGCTAGTGGCACAAAGTACGACAAGAACTCGAAGAGACAATCGCCAATGCTATCACGTACTATTTGGCCAAAGATATGATGTCCATCCACACAATGGATAAAAAAGGCTTCTGAATGAACTAGACAAACGGTACCAAATCCCACCCCGCATCTATTAGTTAGTAGCTGTCCTGCAACTTTAGAAATGGTGCAGGCAGTTTGGAGTCTGAAAGATTGAATATTTTTCATCCATGACCGACCTGTGGTCCAGCCGCACTACGGAGCCGTACATAAGTCTCACTGTGCACTATATTGTTTTGAATCATATTGATACGTTTTCCCATAACTTTTGTAATTTTACATATGTTTGAAAATATCGAATTGAATATTGATATTGCAATATTCATAATCGATATCGCAATATCCCATTTTGTCAATATCGTGCTACCCTAATCTACTATAATTTGATAAATGACAATTAATGTAAAGTGAAAAGAAATGCTCATATCTCAGTATACCTGCTAAAAGTTCTGGCAAGTACTCTATTTTATACTGCCGTGTTAAAAACACATTCAATGCAGCCAAAATATATCAATTTACAGTGTTGATGCTTCATAGAGAAAATAGTAATTAAGTGAAATGATAGTTCTGTGCTGTGATGACTGATTTTTGTTCCAAGCTGAATTCAGGTAAGCATAATTAGTGCTCCCAAAGTAGCACACATGTAATTGTAAAGTGTCTTGTGTAGTGTAATGCTTACCAGATGCCAAAACAGCAAGTAGAGCTTAGGGATGATGTCTTTCAATTAGGATTTTGCCCCAGAGTCCAGTCAATTATCCACAGAGGTCTACTTTGCTTTGCTTCACATAAATTGGCCACGTTTCATAAACCCTAAAAAATACAAACAAAGCTGCTCTGCCTATCTGTAGTAGCAAACACTAATTTAACTGAAATACTGGATGTTTTGTTTTGTAACAGAGTTTGCTTTATGATTGCAAATAAAAGACTCATAGAATTAGATTGGGTTCAGTCAGAATAAATGTATTTGCTACTCTGAGAAAAAATGTGATTGGTTTCAGACCATTTTCAAAGGATTCTCAAAATATAGATTATTAGCAACAAATAATGAAGCCTCATAAATCATATTTTTTATTCCAGAACATGCAGTATAGAGGGCATGTTGTAATATTTCAGACAGATCCTGCTATGTTGAATTTTTAACATTGTCAAAACTAGATACACAAAAACCTCCTGGCCCTGGCAATTTAGATTACATTACATATTTATTATCTGAAAGTAGCTGCACATTTCACTTCTTCACTATATTTTTATCACCTTGTCACACATGTCACCTTTTATTAATTCAATTTTTTTCAGCCACCATTTCATATTGCAAGTTGTTCTGCTCAAATGGGACAAAAAACTTGTTGTCAGCTCCAGCTGCAGAAGTCCATGGCAAATGACTCTACTGGTAATAGCTTCAGTTACTACCAATCATATTGACATAGATTTAGCTTCACATGTGGGTTTTAGTGGGTGTATGTATTTGCTCTATGTTCTTATGCTTAATCGTTCTCCGTTTTGTATATATGCTGTCAGCCAGGTCTTCCATGTAAAAGATGTGTTTGACCTCAAGCTTACCTGGTCAAATAAAATAAAGGAATCTTTAGATCTTCTCTACATCTTTGCACCTTAGTTTGCTTTGCTGTTTTGTCACTGTCAGAGGTAAAGGGTCATGCCAAAGGACACTTCAGCACTGACTACTTTTGTTATTTGCTTAAGGCTACACAGAGTAGAATAGAGTCTGTGTATAATATTCCCTCAATGCAAACAATTCTGGCCCTTGGGCCATGAGAAACTAGTGGGGGAAGAAAGTCCCATACTCCATGCTCTACACTCTTATTAAGTCTTTAAGTGTCGGGCAGACATTTAAAAATGCTATTTTTGATTTGAACAAATTTACATGGTCTCAGTCTCTCTCCTGGGCTAATTGTGCACCACAAATGAGAAAACCCTCTTGCAGTTTACATGATCTGCAAAAAAATAATGACTTCAACTGAAGGCCTGGTGTATATTTTTTAATTGGCTGTTTGTATTCCAGTACATTCAAAAATAAAAACGCAGATGGGAAGACAATGTTGGCCTTGTTTATCAGAATTTAAGGATTATATTTATTAGTGCGTACAACTAGCCAGATCTGTCATCATTTGATCCCACTTGATATTCAGATGTTTTAACTATATGCTGTTGAAAAAACATGGCGCCAATATAACAGACATTCTCTCCATAAACACTATAATATTTGTATAATATGTAAGTTACCAGACAATTGTCAAAAAAGGAGAAACATAGTTTTTCTCATTCATTCTTATAATTGTTGTTCATAAACAAATGGATTACCAAATTTCAAATTGTTGGGTAGCAGTTATTATAGAGAGATCTATTGATTTGAACAACTGAGAAATTCTTCATGAATTTCTCTATGCTCTCTGTGCTTATTTGGCCCAATTAAAACCATATTTATTTGTTATACATTCATTTTCAAATACCCTCAAAATGGTTCAAACTTATATAATAATACAGCTTCCTGAGTGAAGTGCTTAGCAAGGAAAATACATATTGGAGATACACTAAGCATACATGGTTGAAACAGAATTTTGTAAATGGATGAGAAAAAAAACATTTTAGATATTTGTGTTCATCATACTTCCTCATATTAACAGAACAGTTTGCTCTTATACATCATGGTGACTTTAACACCTTGTGTTGCATTTTACAGAGTAAATGTAGACATTTCTGATAAGATAAGATTACTACAACTACTATTTTTAGTCATAGTTCCATTATCTTTATTGTTACTATTATCGTACCCCCTACCGGCACCATCAGACAACCGCCTGAGTCTGGGTCTGTCCGAGGTTTCTCCCTTTCTCTCCCTTTCCTTACCACTCAAGGTTTTGCCTAAAAGGAAGTTTTTCCTCACCACTGTCACACTAAATGCTTGCTCTTGGGGGAATTATTGGAATTGTTGGGTCTTATAGAGTGTGGTCTAGACCTACTCTATCTGTAAAGTGTCCTGAGATAACTCTTGTTATGATTTGATACTATAAATAAAATTGAATTGAAATTGGAACTGAAGAGGCATCCATCCCTAATGAGATTCATGCTGTGACAAAAATCCATCTCTTCTAACATCCAAGTCCAATTTCCACTTATGTGCTTGATTTAAAGTAACACAATGAATAGTTGCATCAGATCCTGCGAATGGGTACAGTAAATGACATTTTTCAAATGTGGTCTGAACTTCAAGCTTGATGCTGTGATTTACCTAGAAGGACCGCATTAGGAATTAGTCTCCCAGTGTTATAAAGGCTAAGATTATTACTTAATTCAGTTACTTGCTGTTGCTCACCAGCATACAGCTGACAGCTTCCTTGAAATGAAAATGTTAATTGATGAAGTCCAATGAAAAACGTCTCAGTAAAATGAGTTCTGGTCTGCCAGAGAGTTTCACCTGTGAGGCATAGGAGCCCTGGTGGTAATGGTTTGAAATGTGGTAATGCTGATGAAATATCAAGAAAAAACACTTTCTACCCTTCACTGTTTAATGAATAGCATGTCTATTTTCTCTCTCTCTGTAGGACACTGAGATTATCAACACGGCTATTCTGACCGGACGCACTGTGGCCATTCCTGTCAAAATGGTTTCCATAGAGATGAATGGAGCGGTCACTGACGTCTCAGCCTTTGTGCAGTGCAAGTCCTCCAATGAAGACATTGTTAAGGTACAGTGAATCTGATTTCCTCAATCTCTGCATCTGGGAGAAGATATCAATTTAGAAAATGTAATTCCTTGCTCTTCCACTAATACTAGACAGTGACACAACACCACAGTGACAATATCAGGAAAGCATCAAACCTTCATTTTGGGCTGCTCCCTATGCACTTATGATTTAATTATTTCCTTATGCCTCAGATCAAATCAATGGATCTTACTAAAACCTACCTATAAATCAATATGGTGACAAAGGTTAGTAGGAAGGAGGAAGGATAATATGCTTTTTAAAGCTTCACACAAAGAGACATGGCTCACCTGCTGTGCTGTAGGGCAAAGCCCAGCTTCTCTTGTTGCTCATTTAAGTGTGATGCAGGCAGATATAAGACCAGTATCCCAGGCTCCAGAGACCAATCACCAGACTCACAGGGAATCCAAGCTGAGGGTACAATATCAAGACTTGTTGGTTGGTTGATTGAATAAATTAAAGTGGAATCACAACAACTTGCAGAGCACATTAGAGGCTGTGATTATGCCATTATTATTTTCTCCAGTCAATTGCAATCATAATATATTGCACTATATGCAGATTGCATAATTGTTTGGGCAGTACAGTGAAGTTGCAGTGTTGTTTAACATTCTTCACTGATCATATTAAAAGTGATTATGTAAGGGGAGACGTGACCTTAGAGTAGTAAACAGTGTATACTGTGTGTCATTATATTAAAGTATAAAATGGAACAGACAGCCTCATTCCTCCCCTCAGGTTTCCTCTTATGCAACCTATAATTATAATAACCTTTCTTTATAGCATTTACAAAAGCAGACTTTATAAAATGGGTAACAAGAAGATATTACAACAATAAAGGGATCACCTAAAACAAGAAGATAACAAAAGGTTTGCAGAATGTAGGTGACATGGTCTTCATGATCAGAGGAAGGACATGTAATCAAATCCAAACTGAGAAAATGTATTTTGTTGTTAGTTTGGTTTTGTGAGATAATCAACTGTATGCAATTTCTCAAAGGTGTCTAACAAACTTTCAAACAAGTTGTCGTCATCACTATTTAACAATAGCTAGGTGTTGGGTGACAATGGCAGCATGATGATGAAAGAGGATGTTGATTGTGCATTGTTTCTGCCGTCTCACATCCACTTTCTAATTACCAGGAGGTTGACGTTCATTGTCCACGCATGTATTTTGTTAACCCTTAAATTCTGCCAGAAGTAAGCTGTCCCAAAGTGTAAGCCATCTCACTCTGACTATCAGAACGCCTGCAAGGTCTTTTGAATCAAGATGCGTTCAACCAGGGAATCAGGCAAATGGCAGCAGTATTTTTCTTAAACCAGTTTATACCTTATCAGATGACTCTATCTCCTTCTCGTGTAAAGGTTGCTCTGAATACAGTAACAGCTCCATCTTAATACACTGCACTCAGTGGGAAACTGCCATCAGGGAGAGGGAGGACAGACGTGACTCGCTGTATAATCAACTTTGACTTGTCAGGCTTGTCTCCCAATAATAGAAATCTTTAAATTCAACAAATTAATATATTATATTTGCCGAATCCAGTCTGTGTTGAAAAGCCTTTTGTTCATTGAATAGTAAAACTATTATATCAAGTCAGACTAATGAAATCCTTTTTAGTGGTTTAGCAGCTCCTCAAGGTCAGGTGCGGCAGGTTTGATTGTAGATTTTACAGACTGCAGCCATGAAGCCATAAAGCCCAATCAGACACTGACTTCAATCATATCAGTTGTGTCTGACCCGTATCCGTTCTTATTAAAAGACTAGTATATGTCCAATATATCACTTTCACTTTGATATACTGGGCTAACCCTAACGTTCGATGTCTCACACTGTCTATGTTATCTTGTATACAAATTGGTCTGAATAAATAGATTGTGATACCTGAGGGAGAACAAATGAAGATAAAGAGTTCAGATCAATGAGATTCCTATATACACGTTTCTTTAAGGTGGGAGGGGTTCCAGTTGTGATGTGTTGTATTGTGCTGTCAATAGAAAAGAACAGGTGTTGCATTGGGATGGCTGGCCTCAGCACATCGTTTATCATTTTTCATTATCCATTAAAGACAAGGCGCTGGGCCATGTGATATTGAGTGGGCTTGGTTCAGTGCCCCTGCCGTTGAACATTCAAAGCTAATTTAAAATGAGCCCTTCAGGCCCAGGAAATACACGAGTCATGGCAGTTCAATAAAATGTCCCCGAGAACACAGAAATAAAAGATTCACACTGAGACAGACAAAAATGGAACACTCCATTACTTTTTTTAATACCACACACATTACTTTCATGCCAATAGCCACGCCGATCTATTCCAATCAGATTGTCCTGTTTTAGTTGCGGCATGCTGGGTGTTCTTATTCTGAGCACAACAATTCCCCACAAAGCTTTCCAGTACCTGGCTGTCACATATCCTGCTTGCCTCGTGACTTGAGACTGCATTTAATTTAAAATACATTTTTTAAGACTTCTTCCCTGAAATAAGCTTTATTTTCAGCCCATACTTCTTCTCATTAGAATATTTGCCAACCCACAGGCTGTTTTTTGAGAGTAAAAATAGGTGCGAGGCTGTCATTTTTCTTTACTTTTTTAATTTATGTAGTTCTTTCTTCTTTGGAAATAACTAAGCTGCATCAAGAGCCTATAGCAGATAAGCCAATCCTATAAGTGCACAGTGTGTGTGTGTGTGTGTGTGTGTGTGTGTGTGTGTGTGTGTGTGTGTGTGTGTGTGTGTGTGTGTGTGTGTGTGTGTGTGTGTGCGTGCGCGTGCGTGCGTGCGTGCGTGCGTGTGTCATAAGGACTGGCCATCATAAGGAACAGAGACCCCCACTCATCATCCTTTCCCCTGGCATTGTGACTCATGTATAGTAACCCATCTGAAGGCAAAGAGAAGGCCTTATGTGTGTACATTAAATCTCATGCCTGTGGTCATCCTGCACACATACTGTACCTGGCTGGAGGCTCTTTTTTCCATGCGACACTTGCGTATTAGTGTGACACATTTACCTTACGTGCAATTCCAAATTTAGCATGTAAAAGACAAAAAAATTGCTAATAACTTCAGGGACAGGTCTTGTTTTGAGGTGTGCTCAAACATCAAAACAAAATATAGACATATACATTATATTGCAGAATGTATGTGATCTACATTTCTATCATTTTGGAAAGCATACCCACAAGATTGGAGGCTTTTATAGCAGAATATAATGCATGTACTGTTCAGCTGTCCACATACTTTTGGCCATATAGTTGGTTTTATTTGCTGGGATTTGGAGATATCTGTCTCTGAGAGTTCTACCTCCATCCTACAATGGAAGTGGCAGTATATATCCACATGAATGGCTGAGGTACATTTGTTTAATATATTATTTGGATACACAACCCTTTAAAGTACATAGATCACTGCTTTGCAATACAAAATAAATCAAAAGATGAGGATTTCTTTTAAAATAACATCCAGACTGTTTCCAAAAGTCCCTACTCTCCAGAACAACAGCTCATTTTCACCCTCAAGTTCATTAATCCTACAAACAACAGGCTAATGGGGGCTGGCTCATTTAGCAAACAGAGCTAAATGAGCTCATGGGTTGCACTGCTCTTGAAGCCAGCACACATCCATCACATGAAGAAAAGCTTCATAATGGCTCCAAGACACAATCCCAGTAATGCTAGCCATATGTCAGCTTTCATTTAGTGTTCATTTAACACATATGTTATCCCTA
Organism: Gymnocephalus cernua; assembly: GCA_023631565.1. Classification (NCBI taxonomy): domain Eukaryota; kingdom Metazoa; phylum Chordata; class Actinopteri; order Perciformes; family Percidae; genus Gymnocephalus; species Gymnocephalus cernua. The sequence continues at coordinate 4,663,439 of CM042439.1, read as the reverse complement.
AATGGAAACTTTATTTGGCAGAATATTGTGGCAATAAATTCAGCGGATATTTAAATTTCAAAAAATAAAATCTGCGATAATTGTTCTGTTTGGAAACACATGCCATGAAGCGTGAAAATGTGAATGTCATCAAGATGGCTTCCTTTTTCTTCTGCGCCGGTTTATTCTTTGTTATGTGTCTTTGACATTGAAACGTGGGTGAGAAAATCACTTGTCTTCTGTGGTCTGTTTGATACACTTAAAAGGAAATCAGAGTGTAGGCGCAACACTGTGGAGTGTTTGTGAAATCACCCGGTGTATGTTTTAGCTTTCAAGCAGCCCAGCTGAGTCTTTATTTCTCGTCACCTCAAGGATAATTTCAACTCCAACATAGAAAATATTTCCAATCCTTTGTCTGCATCTGGTTTTGTTTATTTTTCTTCTTTTTTTTTACCATTTTTTGTAAAGACCTACTTTTGCTTTGCGGTGAGCAGGTTGCTTGTAGATCATACCATGTAACCGTGGCAACTGGCGTTCCGGTCCGGTTAGTGGCATGTCATCCCCTTTGTCTCTTGACCTTTCCTGCTGACTAATAAAAGCTAAATATCCAACATACTCTATACATTTAAAAAAAAAATATATATATATATATATATATATATAGATATATATATATATATATATATATATATATATATATATATAGATATATATATATATATATATATATATAGATATATATATATACATATATACTCTGCTGTCAGAGCATCTGCAGTTGCCCCTCGAGAAAACATTAAAATGGAACACAAGATTGTTATTGTCATTGTAATTCTCAAGTCTTTGATTCTTTGTAGTTTTTTTATCTTATTTTATTCAGACAGATTACTGGTTTATTAATAAGACTGTGAATTATGAATTACAGCCTTATTTATTTGTATTTCTATTTTTCACCCTCATAATCAGTAAACATGTTTGTTTATTTGTCTACACACATATATCCAAATCACATGAAAGAAATATGAAGTACGTGTGAGTGTTTGGTAGAAACCTGTGATGGCTTATAAAAAAACATGCCCAAAGTTACAATGTAAACATTCAAAATCTCCAGTACATTTCATATATTAGTGTTCAAAAATGTCACATAAAATAAGTGTAGAAGTATAGTTAGAAAGTTTTAATCAGTACAGTTATGTCGGTGCCAGTCAGTCTTCACTTTCTGTTCACCCTGGTCACTTGAGGCTCTTTCGCTCATTGGTGGTTTGCGATTAAAGGTTGTTTTTTATAATTGAGGAGAAACAAGACCAGATCAATAACTGCTGTATATGTGAAAAAGCAACTGTTTGCTATCAACTTCACCATATCAATTTAAAGGTGATGATATACCAATGTTGTGGTCACAACTTGTTTCTGCTCCCCTCAAGTGGCTGAAAAGAATCAGTTATTGCATGTTTAACATAAAGTCTGTGCTACAGACTAGTGGTAGAGAGCTGGAAAGATATGGGTATTTATAAGGCAGAAAGGGTAATAATAAAATGTGCCATGGAGTTGCATTATGGGTAGAATCCAGTGTTTTGGGATCTTGACCCACACTATCGACTAAATCTCTGCCTCAGCTGCATCTTTTTTGACCATCTGTCTCGTCCCCTAACTTTGTTAAAGTTCAATACAAAATTTCTGAAGCGCCCCTTCAAGGGGTCATATGTAAATAATGAGCCTATGATGTAATGGCAGTAAATCTGTTTAAGCACTCTGATTGCTCAATATGAAATAAAATGATGGCTCAAGTTCCACACCGGATTATGTGAACAAATGTGTTTAACTGCTATCACTGCAGAATGTGGATGAACAGAGTGGAATGGTCACATCATAATATATTGGCATTAAAGCATCACTTGCTTGAAGGACAGAAGCTGCTGCCTTTACTGGAACCATTTGGGAACTTAATTCAGTTAATGTTATACAATAAATGTGTGACAGCTCCTTTGGTGGCTTCACCTTTATTAACCTAGCCCAATCTTTCACTCTGCTTCATGTGACCAGTACACGACCAAATGCAAGAAGCGCTTGCACTTGCCCTGGTGATCTGTCTCCACCCAGACAATCTGTTGGCACCAGGGAAGATGCCACTGCACATTAGCAGCAGTGTGACGGCATGTGGCTGCTCAGTGTGTGAAAGCCCTCCTCAGCAAGCCCCCACAGGGCCACTGATACCCAGAGTTGCTAACAGCTTTTGACTTGCAATTAGCCGGCCAAGTTTATCAGCAGCAATAGCTGCAGGAGTTGAAGCGGCACTGTAGCTAGGGCACCTTGTGTGTGTGTGTGTGTGTGTGTGTGTGTGTGTGTGTGTGTGTGCGCGTGTGTGTGTGTGTGTGTGTGTGTGTGTGTGTGCGTGTGTGTGTGTGTGTGTGTGTGTGTGTGTGTGTGTGTGTGTGTGTGTGTGTGTGTGTGTGTGTGTGTGTGGCTTTAGGGTAGAAGGGAGTATGTCAGGCAGATGTTCTTGGCTCTACATACAGCCAGCCAAGCTGTGATTAATCAAGGTGGCTGCGGTCATTGTGTTGAGTTACTTCTTCTTCTGTCTTTTGTATCTCGCTTCATACAGATAAGACTGCACATGAGCAGACAGAACAATAACACACATACTGGATACTGTGTATTGCCCATAAGGTCAAACCCTGCAAAATTGCATTAACTGAACCAGAGGGAAAGACTGTCATCTTAAGAAGTCCATCCACCCTCCCTCTTCCCCCACTGTGGCCTGTCTGCATGAAAGGGGAATTGTATTACCCAGACCTCCTCCCAGTTATGATGAATCCCCAGCCCTGAGAAGACTGGCCAGCCCGACCTCCATTTGCTGGAGATTAGATCCTCTGATTACAATGCCAGCTACCTCCCACCACTAGATAAATCTTCGATGGGAGCCCAAAAGCAAAACCCTCCAGTTCCATTGCAGTTAATAATTTAGTCTTAGAGGGGGACAATTATTTATGATCATTCAAATGGAGCCGACTAGATGGCAAAGCTAAAGAATGTTTTAAGTTAAAAATGGCATTTGCTAGGACTTCAATTTAGAAATTTCCATATATTGAATTCATACTCAGTGTCATTGCTGTGTCACATATCACATTACATGAATGTCTTGTGAAAGGTGAACTGTGTGAATGTGTTTATTAATGTGCCATGTAGGTGTTATGAACTAAAGATCATGTGAAATGTCACACTGCTGTCAGCCTTCATATATGAATTATATGTTTGCCTGAAAGCTTTTGTTGGCATATTATGTGTCTGTATAAGTGTTCATAGATCATTATGCTAAGTATGGGCAAGAGAGGTGGTGGGGTTAGGATGTGGTTTGCATGCCTAATTTGCACTTTTCATGCTTAACAAACACTGGGTAAGGAAGCACTAATTTGACAGCATAAAAATTGCAAATTAGATTAGAGAGCAGCCCACATCTAGTAAGCATTGTTTACAACAGTGGTTCTCAGCACTGTACTTTTATTCTGACAAAACACAGCAGCAGCTGATTTTCGCTGATTCGTTGCATGTCTCGGGTTTACGCTACAGAAATCAGCTGCTGTAGTATTTGGATGGAATGAAAACCTGCAGAGTCCGTGGCCCACGGCTGCTACGCACTGGTCTACAGTGTGCTGATTTGTAACATTCTGTAGGGCCTCATTTTAAAAGTTGCAATGATAATAAACAGCATGTTCCCACTTATTCCTAGTGTTATCCAGTCACGCAGATAGTTTTGGTTTTATGTGTGTAGGTTTTGAGATATATCAGTGTTCACAATTTTCATTGAAACTATTTATTCACTAGAAAGTAGTTCCTGGGTTATCCTGACTATCCAAGATATTGTTACTGCTTACTGTTCTTGCTATATTTCTGGCAGGTAAAGCAACTAGTGATACCTCTATTTCTTAATAATTCATCTGGGTAAACCGATTCTTTAAGACAAACTGAAAGTATTGGCAAAGATGGTTTACGTGTCGTGAACTTTCAAATCACATTCAAATACCTAAGAGATCCTTGCTGTATGTTTGCTCTGCTGAAAACGTCAACCTTGAACTGCTCTGTGATGAATTGTGTCACTGACAGCTGCGTCCATACTGTGCTGTATATCATCGCATATCACTTAGATCCTCTGCCACCGACGTGGCCATTACCATATAGATGGTCTCTGACTTCTGACCCTGATCTGTTCTAGGTGTCCATGAATTGCGACTACGTGTTCGTCAATGGGAAGGAGACGCGGGGATCCATGAACGCAAGGGTGATCTTCAGCTACGAGCACCTGAGCGCACCGCTGGAGCTGACCGTCTGGGTGCCCAAACTTCCCCTGCAGGTGGAACTTTCTGACAACAACCTCAGCTTCATCAAAGGCTGGAGGGTTCCCATTCTGCCCGACCGAAGGTGAGGCTCAAATCCAAATGGAGAGTTGGACAGTTAGCATGCGTGCAATGTTATAGGGAAATTACAGGTTCATGCAACTTGGTTCATATTTTTATAGCTTTGGCCATCATTCCCATCTTTCATTATAGCATTGCACACACCATGGTAACTGCTGAGATTTGGGAATGTGGCAACATCACTGAAGAAAGGGCAAGAAACATGAGATCAGACAGGTTGTAAACAAACCCCCAGATTAGCCAATTGTAGGCCTAGTCCACACGTATACTGGTATTTTTGAAAACAGGGATTTTCCTCCTTCGTTCTCAAAAAGATCCCGTCCACAAAAGCACCGTTTAAAAAAATCTCTTTCCAAATGAAAACGCAAATACACTGAAGCGCTGTCAAGAGCATAGATTCTAGTCACGCAAAGAAGAACACGTTGGCCAATCAGATGCCTGAAAAAAGCTGACCATCAGACCGGGTCTTGTCCAAAACTGGCGAAGTTGGCGGCGGGGTCTTTGCGGTGGGAGTATTAGCTTATCTAGCAGTTACCTCTGTAGCGCATTCTGGCGCCTCTGTTCCTCAATAAAGTGGAAGAGGAACTGTATATTTATGCACAAACCTGTAAAAGCAGTTGTTAGTGATTGGAACTAGCACTGTTTTGGTCACGTCTGCCATTGCGCAAAATGTTGCCTTATTTGTGACGCCTCACAATAGAGATAATAGCTAATAGTTTTCCTAAGGGATTATAATGCTCACCTTTTCTCAAAATAAAGTGGTACAAAAATAAAACCTGAGCTGTAATAAACCAAAAAAAATCTTTCATGTAAACCTTGATTGAAACAGACACATCATGCATATGATACAAAAGTTTGTTTAAGGGAGCATTATTTTCCTAAATATACCTAATGGTAAAAGTCAAGCCAGAATGTGTTAGGTGCAGTAGAATTCTTTTTCTTATTATTTTTGTACAATACAAGAGGACTCATTATCCAAAGAGCATGGAACCCTGCAGTCTTAAACATTAGAAACTATTAAGCAGCCCAGATTTCTCTCTGGTATCCAGGATTTTATGTGTAGCTGCTTGTTTTGCTCCAATTTGATTATCAGGCTCAGGTACATGGCAGAAATGTACCCTGCAAAATAAGGCTCTCAAGTGCAAATTGATCTACGAGGTTGTCATGTTTGTGTCATACCTATCTGAACCCATTTTATACAACAAGTCCAAGGCACAGACTTGATTTGACTTTGGGTAAGTACACAGAAAGCTTTTCAGAATGAATGTTGGTTGTACTTTCAGATAGATAATGATGTTTTTGGACTAACAAGCAGGTAATTTGGGGTGTTACTCCGAACTCAAAATGATGGTCAGGGTTGTTGTAGCTGTAATTTCAAGAAGCTGCCACACTCTTGATGCAGTAGTACGGCCATGTAGTACATATAACTGTGTCTATATGTGCTTCATTATGAAATGGTGAGTGAAGTATATAGAGTAGATTAAATGTCTCATTTAGCACATGGTCACTGAATATACATTGTTTCAACATTATAATCATAAGCGTAATTTACAAGGGAGGTGGGGTTACAAGTCCCCCCCCCCCCATAATCAAAACTGGCCAGTGCAACCCACCCCAACAACAATTATAATTTCCTTTCCATAAAGACATTTTCACAATAACTTGATGCAGAAAGGCACAAATTGTTGCAGAAAAATTCACCCAAGAAGGAAAATGAAGTGTTTGACACTCAAAATTTCAATTTCGCTCAAAAGTGGAGATCTCAATCCCCCCCCCCCCCCCCCCCCCCCCCTTTGAACCCAAAGTTATGCCCTTGATTATGATAGGGAATAAGGAATCAGACATCTTGGCCTTCTTGTCAATATTACACAAGACAAGCTTTTGACGATAGAAGGAATCCAGCAGGCAATAAAATATGCGTGAGCTGTGGGCTTGAGCCAGGGCCCCGATGAACAATGTGGTCTTAGGTTAAGTAACCTGGGCTCATTAAAATATTCTAGCATTCTTGTCATGGATGGAGAAGTAACAAACAGGCCCACAACCCTTCATTTAGGAAATGTTTAATGGGAGCATTAACATTCACGCGGGTGGCTGCTGTCGTCGCTGCTGGAGTACATCACAGTAGGCCAAATCCATTTCTACCCAACCTGAATATAAATGGCGCGTTTAAGGAGTTGTTTGAAGAATTAAGTTATTTCAAATGGCTTAGAGTGCTTGGAAAACATCTTGCATAACCTCATTTTTCAAAGTTCCCCAATGGGCTATTATGTGCTGTATGTGGTATATTATTTTGACGTGTCAAATGTGTCTTAAATCCCCACTTTAGCACCATTCATTCATTTGTTTTGTAAAAGGCTCAGCCTATTAAAGTAGAACCCTGCAGATGAGGAATTGTATATGTGCTTTTATTAGATTTGTTAGTTGTTCAGACCTCGTTATTTTGAATGGTGTTTGCCGTTTGTCCAGTGTTTACCAGGCCCCAGGGTCTGCCGGCAGACTCATATGGTATAACTCTTATATAACGATATGTTCTTTGGTATTCAACTTTCCCTGAATATCAGTAGTTGGACTGGTTGTTTCAAGCAAATTGGTTTGGTTGTTTCCCTAAAGTATGTACCTCTACAATTCTTCCAACCCATTTCCTATGCATATACCTTCCCTTGTGCCTTCATGAAAACAATAATCAAAGAACCCTTGTGAGCTATTTTAGGTTGCAATGATTGCCACATAGCCAGGCCAGATAATTCATTTCACTGCAGGTGAAGCATTTCTTTCTTGCGTGCTGTCATTTGGATTTACTGAGGGAATGTAATTTCCTTTACTTTTCCCTGTAGTTCAGGCAACTGCAGACAAAGACAGCTTCCATCATTCTCAATGGTGCCACATGTAGACTATTGTAGCTGCTGATACTGACTAGACTGGCCTTCCCACAGGACTCTCAGTGATATTTCTGGTGATGGTGTTGGACATATCTTTTGATGTATGCAATATAGCATTTTTCTGTTGCTTGATCCATAGTTGTAGCAGTATCACAGCAGGCTGACATTTACTTGGTACTATTTGAATATGAAATATGTTGTATTTTTACATCATAAAGTAATTACCTACCTAAGGCCTAGTGTAGCTTGAATTTATTTCCCTTCTGTTTGAAAAGACATTTTACTTCACAGGAAATAGATAAATTGCTATTTATGTTTGTCCCTCTTGATTGTTTTAGAAACAGCCTAGATCTTATTACAGGGTTGTTGTACTTGTAGTCAAAGTGTTGATGCTGAGGTTATCCATGAATCATGATGGAACAAGCCTAGAAAAGTAATTAATCCCTCACAAAAAAACATATATTTACCACATTTATCACATGTAATAGATTCACATATTGTGTGGTTTTCAGATATTTCACATTAAATGTAAGGCGTCACATGTGAAAACATCAATTTCTTATATTGAACAATCCCAATAAAACATAAGACACTTTATTGTCAATGAAATTACATTTGGTAGCTTTACGTGACCAGCAGCAAGAGAACACGATAAAAACAAGATAAGAAGACACAAGATAGCAAAAATAAAGACAAGATACTGTATAAACTAGTTGATATAAGATAATACATCATTTCAAGGTATTATCAAATGTATGTAATCAAATGTAAGTGTTGAATCAATCAATCACCCTCTTGTTCTGGAGCTTTCGACTGTATCATACGGTCCTCATTAGTAGATTGCTCGGTTGCCATGGAAATGGAAATGTTTCCGTGATTCTGAGCGCCTCGAGGACTTCTCATCCATGTTGATTTAAAGGTACAATATGTAACATTTCTGCATTGAAATGTCTAAAAACGACCATACCTATGTTATATATTCTTTTGAGTTGTGTAGTTACACTCTCCCAAATGTTTCCACCAAACTTTAAACCCAGAGAAATCTGTTATTTTATTTTCGGACACGGCACGTTTCCTTTCCTTCCCAGTTGCCTGTCAGTGGCGTCATATAACCTTTCACCCTCTAGTTACTTGAAACTTCCTTCAAAACACGGCACCCAGATGATACGTTTGAGCGTAATTGTAAATCATACAATGTCACAGAAAAAAATACTCCTAACCATAATACTGCTTTTTCTGCCACACAGCATCATTTTGTGATTGATAACATGCCACTTTGCATTACAGTGATACAGCAGATATCTTATTTATTGATACATATCAATATCGATCCAGTTTAACGTTACTACAATGTGTTGGTTGACAAGTAGCTAATGTTAATGCTAGCTAGCTAATGCTCGGTGGATAGCATTATAGGGTTACCACATCGTTCAACACGCTCATAAAGTTATTGGTAGCATGATTGTTTTTACCACAGATAAAAGCAGCGGTGGGCTAACCCACGAATGAGTTTACCAGTAATGTTAACGTTAGCTGTATAGATAAGACGACTAATCTAATGCTAATTTAGCCAGCTAGCACCCGGTCTGTCTGCCTGGGATAACAGCTGACAACACAGCCGGGACATGTAGCAATAGCCAATTACCGTGAGCCCATAGCCAGCCAACAGACAGCCACCATTACAGCAATCCATACAGTATAAGTACTATACAGCACTTAACTCCGGTGCCGGGTGCTTACGACCCTAACGGCAGTTTAATGAAGCGTCGGGAAACAGACCATATCAGACCCAGACCCAGATCCCAGTCGCAACAGCGGCCATCCATAGCTAATGTTAGCTAGCTACGTCTCCGTTAGCGCTAGCTACCGGTGTTTGTGCCGAAAATCTCCTCCCTGCTGAATTTCTCACCCCTTCGCGTTTAGCTGTCTTTACAGTTAGCTAAATTAACCCGACAAGCAGCAAAACAAATAGTTAAGATTAAAGAAAAGTGAAGGGGGAGATCGTTTCGGGCAGCTTGGAGATGTTCTGCTGCTGCACAGTGGCCATCGGCTGTCCTCGCCGTCCCGGCCGGAGATTCCCCCGGCAATCCCCACCCAGCACCCACACCCGTCTCTCAGGCTTGTTGAGTTGCTAGCTAGCGTTACAACAAACCCCGTCCGCCCCGGTGTTGAAACCATCCAAAAGGTGACAGTGACATGTGAAATATATTGTGATAGTCACTGTGTTTTAGCTGCTGGCTAACGTTAGCTTGCTGGCTCACTAGCTAGCTAACTGGTCAGCTACCAATACAGATCGAATCAAGAAAAACATAATTATGTTGGGGAAAATGCAGCTATGTTATTAGAATGACATGAATAAACGTTACTAAACGTAAAGTGAATAAATTTGAATGCGTATCTAAACTTGTCCGTGAACAGATGCTAATCAGCGAAGGTGTTTAACATTAAAAAGCACAACTCCCATAATTCCACGCAACTTACCGACGTCATCAAAAGTCCGTGTTTACAATCCATTGTTTTGGTTGAGAGACCCCTAGCGGCAGAAAGTTACATATTGTACGTTTAAAAGGGGAGTTTATTCTTGACCTTGAAATTAGTTTTGGCATATTTCACTTGGTTTTATGAGGAACAAAGATTCCACATGTCATCGTAACCCAGGGGTTTAAGATGCTGGCCATGCAATCACAATTTCCCCAGTTTGACTTTGGCCCAGAGCCTTCACCTGAAAGCATGAGTTTCATATGCATAGTTTTTATTAATCACACTCCCGATCATGAATAATGTTAATTCAACACACTACTATTATTGTGTTGGTGTTTAGACTTTGACTTATTTAAAGGTCCCATGACATGGTGCTCTTTGGATGCTTTTATATAGACCTCAGTGGTCCCCTAATACTATATCTGATGTCTCTTTCCCGAAATTCAGCCTTGGTGCAGAATTACAGCCACTAGAGCCAGTCCCACAATGAGCTTTCCTCAGAACGTGCCATTTCTGTGTCTGTAGCTATTGAGGAGGAGAGAGGGGGGGCAAGGTGGAGGGTGGGGGTGTGGCCTTGACCAACTGCCACTTTGCTCGTTTGAAAGCCATGATGTCTCTCTCTCATGGGTTGGCCAAATTCTCTGGGCGGGCAAAGCAGAGAAAGGGGAGGTAACCTTGCTTGTTATGACCTCATAAGGAGGAGATTCCAGAACGGCTCATCTGAGCTTACTTTTTCTCAAAGGCAGAACAGGATACCCAGGGCTCAGTTTACACCTATCACCATTTTAAGCCAATTGGGGACCATAAGCAGGCTGTGGGACTCATAAAGTAAAATGTTCATGCCATGGGACCTTTAAGACTCAAACCCAAAGTTTAGAACTTGGGACTTGACTTGAACTTGAGTGTCAAGACTAGACATTCCTTTGTGACAAATTAACAACCTGGACATCTGCCATTCACAAAACAACACTGCAAACAACCAACAACTGCCAACGAGTCTGGCAAACTCTGCTGTACCAAGATGCCAGGCAGGCAGAGAGCAGACAGACAGCAACAGGATTTACGAGAAATCATCTTAATTCTGAGGAATACCAGCACTTACGTACAATAGCACTGCATCTTGGCCTTGGTCCTGTTTGTTTACAGTCATTACAGAGTGCTGTGATAATGAATTAGAGGATGTTTGCACTGGCTTTACAAAACACTTTAAACAATACCGCAAAGTAAGAACTCTGATACAATATAATGTTGCTCGTTAGTCATCTCAAACACACTCCAGTTACACCAAATTGTGATGATTATCTGCATCAGACTTTGCTAAAGCTGCTTCATTTTGTGATTGTTAGACTGAATTATTGTCTTTTCATTAACTCCTCTCAATCCGCCCATCGTCTCTCTTGCTTATTTTCCTCCTCTCACAAGCGCTCCTACTCCTTTACACAACCTCTAACCTCCCACTCTCTTGCCCTCGCCTCCTTAGCTCTTTTTTTTCCTCTCTGTTGCATTCTTTCCATTACTTTCCTTCACTTCTGCAACGTGACACATTCCAAACCTTCATGCGCAACAAGGTCTCTTGGCCTGAAGTGGGTCTTTGCTACAGTGCAACAGAATTGCTCACTGGCTGCTTTATCCAGCAACATGCTCTAAAAAAGGAAAGAAAGTGTAATCAGGCGGTCAGACCGTGTGCACTGAAGCTTCAACTTGTACGGTTGTATCAAAGACTCTAATAAGAACAGACAATATTCTTCTGAGGGAGAAAAAAATATCAACCTTATTTTAAGGTACTGACTCAAGAAGGTAAACTTTCACTGACCTGAGCCAAGAGTTGTGGAACTCCTTGACAAAGACCAAGAGAGTCTTACTGTCTCATTGGGTGTTTTTCTCTATCTTTAACTGAATGAGTAACTGAGTGTGCAGTCTCAGCGTCTGCTGTGGAGTTAACTCACTTACCTAAGAACTACAACAATTACATAACCTGAAGCTACACTGTCAGTCTCCAAACACACAGAGGCCTACAGATGTCCAGATGACATCCAGACCAAAGAGTTAATATGAACTGGAAGACAAATGCACTATACCTAAGATCAGTTTTTCACAATTTAGTTATGCATTTTATTTTTTAAATTGGAGGACACATGAGGCAAACAAATAGGCAGCAGAGGACTGTATATCATGACTTTAGTCCCTACTAAGAGTCAATCTCCTTTACACTGGATCCCCCATTTCCTATAATGCGCCCAGTTGCATCTTTTTGTTAGGCCTTCCCTGACTGATAAAGTCTGTAACATATGCTTTCTGTTATAGATTTGTAGTCTCAAAGCTTGACCAGAGAACTGCTTATATTTGCATGCATACACTTGTGTAAAATGTAAAAGAATTTATTGAAATAGTATCAGCTGTTCTTCTTTGATCCCGACTTTGTAATGAATGTGAATGACATTTTTTGTACTTCATTTTCTGTTATTTCTTTTACACAGAAAGATCGCAATCTTGCTATCAGGGTACAAAATTAGCACCATCTACTAGCCAAATGCTGGTAAAATATACAAATTGCGGGTAGATTTGCTTCACTCACCAACCAAAAAAAAACAAAGGTAATCTAGTGAGTGGCTGGGAATTTTGAACATCACTAGCCATTTGGCTGGTGGACAAAAAAGTTAATTTTGCACCCTCATTGCCTTTGTGAAGTACCACTGCTAATGACTGCTGATTAAATTGGTTATTATTTTCAATACAATTTGATTTAAAGGAACACGCCGACTTATTGGGACTTTGTCTTATTCACCGTATCCCCCAGAGTTAGAGAAGTCGATACATACCCTTCTCATTTCCGTGCATGTCGTAACTCTGTCTGACGGCTCCACCGCTAGCTTAGCTTAGCACAGCTCCTGGAGGTAACCGGCTCCAACTAGCCTACTGCTCCCAATAAGTGACAAAATAACACCAACATTTTCCTATTTACATGTTGTGATTTGTATATTCACAGCGTGTACAAATAACAATGTCACATGAGACACAGCCATCTTCTAACCGTATACATACTGGGAACTATATTCTCAGAAGGTGAAGCACTGCTACTTCTGCTACTTGGGCGGAGTGATTAGCGCAACACCTGAAAAGCACCGTTGTTACTCTCTGCTCCTCACCACGGGGGCTTCGTGTGTGCTGCGAGCAAATCACTTATTGGAAGCAGTAGGCTAGATGGAGCCAGTTACCTCCAGGATCTGTGCTAAACTAGGCTAGCGGTGGAGCCGTCAGACAGAGTTACGACACGCACGGAGATGAGAAGGGTATATATGGACTTATCTAACTCTCGGGGTTACCGTGAGTAAGCTAAAGTCTCAATAAGTTGCCGTTTTCCTTTAAGTGTGTTTTTTCAGGTTTGTTCTGCTGATCCTGATTTGTGATGAATTACCATTTTTTTCCTGATAGTTTTTCACTGTAATTTGATTTCCCATGAATAAAAATTCACCAAATGGTGCAGTCTCAAACGGAATTATTCATACCGTCTGAATTTAAAAACAAAGAAAACTCCTTAAAGCCCAGGTATACAACTTTTAGAGGTTTGTAAGCCCTTAATATTTGACACAGAATCCATATGCAAGAGTATTTTAACCCCCAAATGACTAAGCTGCTGCAGTAAAACCTCGTTATTTTAGCTATATTATTATTTTTATGATGTTTGTGTTATTGTTTTATTGACTGCATTGATGCAGATGTACTAATGCTATCCATTATTCCACTGACTAATGCGTATAGCTTTTTACCTGTCAGGGCAATCATTTCAGTGGAATTGAATTAATAGTGGCTTTGCCACATAGTTACAAAATCACACTGTGACTGTGAAAGAGCTTTTGCATTTTTTATTCATTACAAAGTAACACATTCAACCAACCATAGACACAGAAGTGATGAGTCCATGACCCGAGCTTAATCAGAGCAAAAGAGGTTCATGAGGTGAAGTTAAAGTTGCTTGAATAAACAACTACATGCAGGTACCTTCAACGATCCATGAGAGCCTTATCGGAGGCCATTTTATTCCTATACATCATATAACCTGCCAGTGCAAAGGTATAAGCAGAACAGAGTGCTGAAGTGCTGGGGGGAATGATGAAGTGTGTGGAGGTAGCATGTTAAGAGGAATTAATAATCAACACGGCAAGTGGAGAGGAACAAGCAACAATGCATTTTGCCTTTAGTGTATTCTAAGACTTTATGATACCTCGGGACAGAAGTGTTTAGTCTAATAATAGGACCTATTCCTTGAATCAAAGGGTGGGATATATACTTCGTCAGTGGCTGACATCTCTGCTGCCTCTGCTGAATCTCAAGTTGTTTAGATATTTAAGTCAAAGCTAAGATTAAGCAGAATAGTGCTTTTTAAGAAGGCACAGGCAGACTATCAAGCCTGCTGAGCGAAGTTGGGTAACTCATACATCTTGTTGTAGAGCAGATTGCACTCGGTAGGGGTACACCTGGCATGTTTAACCCTGCTGCCCAGGGCTCCTGTGAAATAAGAGGCGCATCAGTTCAAAACTCTGCTTATGATGCCTATCATTCCCTCCCTGCTGACTTGGAGGATTTTCTTTCCTCATCGCCATTACATCAGAACAGATAGTGTGATGGATTGGAGCAGAGTGGTGCCGAGTTTCTCATCAGTGTTACGATGTCAAATTATAAAATGACTAGAGACCCTTAAGAACAGAAGGCACACATTGAGACGTAGCATCATGCCACAGTGTGGAGCATATTTTGGCAGCAGCTGCTCGGTTTAAAGAAGTGACTAGTTATGATTGGTAATGGCTTCAAGTTTTTAATGATTTTATGAGGGGTTTTCAATCTTTTTGGTGGCCAAATCCAGACACATTTGGCTGGATTTTGGGCATTACGTGAAGCTTCTCAAGTTTTTCCACTCATTGCCTCATTTTGCAGGAAATGCAGTGACCTAACATTGGCACCCACAACGTTATCCACCACATAGAGGAGTGTTTAATGAATTTCCATTCTCTATTTCAATTATTCCCCCCTTTCCTCTCCATGCAAGGAGCACCAGAGACAGCGACGTTGACGATGAAGATGACGAGCGCCGGGTGAGTCGAGGCTGCACCCTGCAGTACCAGCGGGCCCTGGTCAAGGTGCTGACCCAGTTCCACACCACCTCCACAGAGGGCACCGACCAGGTCATCACCATGCTGGGGCCCGAATGGCAGGTGGATGTCACAGACCTGGTCCAGGACTCCCTGAAAGTGGCCGAACCCAGGATAGCTGAGTTGGTGGACAGGACGGTGTTGGTGGGACTGGAGCTGGGATCCACTGTGCTCAAGGTAAACAGACCGCCTTTTTACACCTCAATGCTGAAAATTCACATAAATCAGCAGTGAAAAATGAAGTGTCTTGTAATGACAAATGACGCGTCTGAGTGAGAAGCGTGAAAGAGGGCATGGTGTTCCTTGAATGTGCCCACCACAGCTACCACACAAACACACACACATACACACACACACACACAAAACAAAATGAAAGTTGAGTTAAAGAGATGAGGATGAAGATTTAAAAGTTAGAGCTCATTACTCTTTCTGAGTTTACGGCAGCTGTTGGGAGCTAAAGAAGCTAGTTTCTTTTAGAGATACCTTGTTGGTGCCTTGACTAAAGGATAATGCAGGTTTATTACAACTTTATTTTCATAGTTTTGGTCATTTTGATTGGTTATGATAACATTGTACTCACCTAAATATATTGCTGGATGTTGGAAAAGGGTGACACTGCTCGTTGAAATTCTTTTTTTCCATGTTTCCAGATCTTAGAAATTAACTTGAGGGCTACAATGTTACAAGTACCATTGGGAATAATGGCCTAAACTATGAATATAACACCAAAGTTGTTCCTTGAAGTTCATACAGTATTTTTATCACTTTCATTTTTTTTCACCTTTTGTCTGCGTCTGTTCTAAACAAAAACATCTCTGTCGCTCTGTAAGTGTATGCTGCTGTTGACGTTCACTTCTCTCAAGTACAACCCCAAATCAGAAAAAGTTGCGACAGTATGGAAAACACAAATAAAAAAAGAAAGTAGTGATTTCTAAATGTACTTTGACTTGTATTTAATTGCAGACAATACAACAGCACATAATTTAATGTGTTCCTCATGATTTTTATTTAAGTGAAATTCCTATTTTGGTTCTTGCAACACATTTCAAAAAATTTTGGAACAGTAAAGCATTTACCACTTTGTAATGTTGCCATTCCTTTTCACAACACTTAAAAGACGTTTAGGGACTGAAAACACCAAGTGATGAAGTGTTTCAGGTGTAATTTTGTCCCATTCTTGCTGCCAACAAGTCTTCAGGTGGGCAACAGTACGGGGTCTTCGTTGTCGCATTTTGCGCTTCAAAATGCGCCACACATTCTCTGTTGGACAGGTCGGGACTGCAGGCAGGCCAGTCAAGTACCCGTATCCTCTTCCTCCGCAGCCAGGACTTTGTAATGTGTGCAGGATGTGGTTTTGCATTATCTTGTTGAAATATGCATGGACGTCCCTGGAAAAGATGTCTTCTTGAAGGCAGCATATTGTGCTCCAAAATCTCTATGTACTTTTCAGTATTAATGGTGCCATCACAGAAGTGCAAGTTACCTTTGCCAAGGGCACTGACACAACCCCATACCATGACAGACCCTGGCTTTTGGACTTGTTGCTGGTAACAGTCTGGATGATCATTTTCTTCTTTGGTCCGGAGCACACGGCGTCCATTTCTCCCAAAAAATACCTGAAATACTGATTCATGTGTGATGGTCCATCCCAGATGCCTCCGAGCCCAGAGAAGTCGACGACGCTTCTGGACACTGTTAACATAAGGCTTCCTTTTGGCACAGTACAGTTTTAACTGGCATTTGTGGCTGTAACTACGTATTGTGGTACTTGACAAAGATTTGCCAAAGTAGTCCTGAGCCCATGTGGTGATATCGCTTATAGATGAATGACGATTCTTGATGCAGTGCCGCCTGAGGGATCGGAGATCACGGTTGTTCAGCTTAGGCTTGCGCCCTTGTCCTTTACGCACTGAAATTCCTCCTCATTCCTTGAATCTTTTAATTATGTTATGCACTGTTGAAGGTGAAATAAGCAAATGCCTTCCTATCTTACTTTGAGGAACATTGTTTTTAAACATTTCAATAATTTTCTCACGTATTTGTTGGCAAACTGGCGATCCTCGGACCATCTTTGCTCCTAAAGGACTAGACCTTTCTTGCATGATGCTTTTGTACCAAATCATAATTACAATCACCTGTTGACATCACCTGTTTCAAATCACATCATTATTTAACCAATTTACCTGATTACTAGCCCTTAATTGCTCCTGTCCCAACCTTTTTTGGAATGTGTTGCAGGTCTGAATGACAGGAAAGGATGTATATTTACAAATGAAATTAAGTTGACCAGACAAAACATGAAATATTTTGTGTTCACATTGTCTGCAATGAAATACAAGTCAAAGTACATTTAGAAATCACTACTTTCTTTTTTTATTTGTGTTTTTCATACTGTCCCAACTTTTTCTGATTTGGGGTTGTAAAAGAGCTCCCTGACGTAAAGTGCATATAAATGCATCGGCCAAGACAGGTTCAGGAGTCCTTAAAACAGAATGCGGCACAAGTTATGACTCCTGGGCAGTGATTTACCGATGCTTCACTGGTCATTTATGGGGACAGGCAGAAGTAACGGTCAGGGAGAGTTTTGATCACCGTGGCAGATCACAGTTTCAGCCTGTCAGGAGAAAGAATGGTTGCCTGATGGATGCGTCCAATGATGGCGAAATAGGGAGGAAAGCTATAAATCACCAATCCATCATTTTAAATGTGCAATGGATCATTTGTAATCTGTTGAAGGTTGTGAATAATTATACATCAATTTACTACCAACAGACATAACTTGCCACACTGACTCATAGCAATTGTACATAAATAAATGAATAAATATATAAGGTGTTGAGAAATTATTTCATCCCTCAAACAACTTGGATTGGTCCAGAACAAAATGCTAGATTTGGTCTGGATTCGATTAATCAAATGTCATGATCTAGAAATAAAAATATAGATCCTCCTTGACGTGGCCCTCAGGCTCCCTTCTCATCCCAGCAGACTACAGGATGTTCACTGTAAATTAACAACAAATCAAAGGTCATCAAGAATAAAGCTGTGTTCGAAACCATTCCCTCATTCACTCACTCGCTATTCCCTATATAGTGTTTATTAAATAGTGAACTATATAGGGAACTACCAAACAAGATTTTGGACACTCACTGAAAACACATCATTGTGTGTGTTGCGTCAGGAGATGTCGCCGTTGTTCATGTAAACAAACCGAAACAAAAATACTTTCAATACGTACCTGAAACAAACCGAGCATCCAGGAGCAAAGTAAAAGGTTGTATACTGTATATGTTGCATGTTACATTTACACTGTTTATACACGAATGTCCGCTCCATTTTTCCTTTTCAGTTTTCGCGGTTACTTCTGCTTCTTCTTCTCCTCCGGGGAAACACGACATGTTGCATTGTGGTATACAGGAGTAAAATGTAGGGTACATCGTATGTACACTCAAATTAGCTGTGCATTGTGGGTATTTTATAGTGGACTACATAGTGAATGAAATTAACGGAGAATTTGAACACCACTGCAAAATGGCGAACACACTACATAGTGCACTATTTCCATGTTAGGGGACGGTTTCGAACACAGCTTAAAGCCATGTCCACACATGAATGTCTGTACAAAAAGTCATAGCACTCAGTCCAATATTTGTTAGATTAGTGATATTCAGTCTGGACCAAAGTGGTGGAATGACCGGCATTACCATCCACCGAGCCATGCAGATAACGTGGCTAATAAAAATAAGGAGAGTTTATGCATATTTTAGGTGGATGTCATTGCTCATTTACTCAGTCATATGTCAAAATTCCGGGCACAGCATCACTTCATTATGTGTAAGTCAAATGAACAGGGGACACTGAGACCAAACTGAAACTCCAGCTGCCTCCTGCACCTGCAGCTCAGCCCCTGTAGGTGTGAGTGAGTGAGTGAGTGAGTGAGTGAGTGAGTGAGTGAGTGAGTGAGTGAGTGAGTGAGTGAGTGAGTGAGTGAGTGAGTGAGTGAGTGAGTGAATGAGTGAATGAATGTGTGAGGCAACTTAAAAAAATCCTTCTAATGATAAAACACAATGAAGGAAACACAAATAAGAGCTCTGCAGGCTGAAGAAGAGCTAAGAAGTTAAAGTAAAATATCTGTAGTTCGCAGAGCCTGTTTTACAAAGAACACTGAAGTTATTGTGCAGAGTTTCTAAAAATGAACACTGTATTTCAACAATGGTCCTTCTGGTATTTCAGAGGATTTGAATTAGTCTTTGAGTCTTAGATGTCTGATTCAAATTGTCCACCAGCTCATGAATATGAATACAGAAAAGGAGCATCTTTTGTTCACTTAGTGCAATACTCTAGACAGTCATTTGATTTCTCTCTTTTTGGAAGGATGGTTGAGGGTGATTTTATGTTAGATTTGACAGGTCTGTTTAATTGAAGATGCAAGAGAGAAAATACGTGAGGTTCAAAGGTAAAACTATGAAGAGAGCAGATCTTACTTATTCTGTGAGGGTACTGTATGTCCTGTGATTTCATGGAAGAATGATGACTTTCTAACATTTCACCAAGCCTGGTGGGACTTGGGGGTTTAATCCAGAGGATTACTGAACAATAGCTGCTTCTCAAAGTGAAAAGCCAGACATGAACAGAATTTACTGTTGGTCCTCTGATCAGAGATACTTTAATTATATCTGCAAACACCAAACCACTCGTCCAAAGAGACACAGCAGAACAGAGATGGATTTGAGTCTAATCTACAGCATCGTTAATGTCACCAGAAAATTATAGTTCCCTATTTACTATATGATGCACAAACAGTAAGCAGTATGTATCGCAACAATGTGATCCCTATAATAATGAACTTCATTGGATGCTTTTAATGGATTAAATGGATAAATTGTTTCTGTTGAGTGAATTCTGAAAGTACAAGTTCCACCAACAAATGCATAATATTTGAAGACTATGCCGATCTAAATGATATCCCATTTGAGCATGGTATATCATTTAGATCGGCAAAGTCTTCAAATATTATTATATTTTTTTAAAAATAGAGAGTTACATAATCTATCAAACTCATGTCATTCTCCCTATTTCTGTCTCTCCATACTTTGATCTGCCTAATGACATTGAATATGTCCCCCAAGAAAGTCATAGTTTTCTATGGAGGGAGGTTTATTGTGCTGCACCACTTACTTTGCAGTGTGGTAAGCTGTGTAATTGCCTGAAAGCTTACAGGACGGTAGAAGTTGAAAGCGATGTTTGTGTTTTCATTTTTTTACTGCATTTCAAGAAGCCTTACATTTGTATTTCATCAGTTCAGCGTCTTGGAAGCATCGTCTTGTCTCATTTCTTCAAGATGAAGGCTAGAGCTTGTAGAAGTCAAAGCGTAACCAGACTAAACTGATCTCGCATTTAAGAAGTATCAAGTTTCAATTTCTTCTTCTAAATAGTTAATCATATTTTGTTGGGAGATTTCTTTATTGATGTTGTACACGGATACTGTCTGATGTTAACTGATGTTGAATATTAAATTCATTATAGCAAACCAGGGGCAGAGCTATTCAGGTGAACTGTTTTTATATGTTTCAATCAATCAATCAAGCTTTATTTATATAGCACATAACAAAATGCAATTCTAAGTGCCGTGCACCGATTGAAAAACAGCAGACAAAAACAGAGCTAAAAAAGTGGATTTAGACATTAATGCACACTAAGACACATATGGATAATTAAAAATAAAACATTTATAGTTCCTGCTCTATATTCTTATGCAAGGATGGGAACATAGATATGAATTACCAGCAATAAGTGCTTTTCTTTTAATAAGCATGGAACATTGAATCTGTGATATGTAAGATTATTCCAGCATTTAATTCATGAAATAACAGTAACTAGCCTATAACTATTAAGAGGAATAAAAACATGTTAAACCAAATGTTACACCAAACATTCAACTAAATATTTCACATTTGATAAATCGCGGTCTTCACGATTAGCTAATCGCATTCTTTCAAATCTTGATTTCGATTTGAAAATGATTAATCGATCAGCCCAAATACTAAAGCCACAGAAATTATAAGACACTAAAATAAGAATGAATACTAAAACCATAAAACTACAGTAAATTACATGAAAGTCAGAGTGAATAAGTAGGTTTTTAGTCTACGATTAAAGGTATCAATATTTCCAGCTCCTCTAAGATCCTCCGACAGGATTTTCCAATGTCTCAGTGCATAGTGGCTGGAAGCAGTGAAACATCTAAAAGAGAAGAGCTGGAGGATCTGACAGGCCTTCCTGGTTTGTAAAATAAAAACATTTCAATCAAGAGAGACTTTGTTGCAGATATGCAAAGATTTACAGTATTTGTAAGCTACATATGCAAAATATGAAATGTACAAAGTCTTTGGAGATTAGACTCCATCGTATAAAATACTTTTTTTAAAGGGGTAGAGAAACCAAGACATATTCCCCCCGAGGGAGTCTAGACACTGGTGGCGGTGGTGAAGGAGCACAAAGACCGGACCGAAGGAGTCGATGGGAGTGGTCAGCCGGAGGAAGACCCAGGGTGCCGTGGGAGATGGTGACTGGAGGTGGAAGGGGAGGAGGAGGGTTTCACTCTTTGTCTGAAATGACGACTGACAGCAGTAGAGGAGAGAACAGATTTAAATCAGGCATGTCATGCTGTGATTGGCTCGTGAATTACATGGCCGATTCTGATTGTTTAACTGAAAAGGGAACGCCTCGAAACAGCTGATCAGTTTTAGGAGAGAGAGGTGATGAAGTTATAGAAATCTTCCTGAAAGAATTTACGCTGAGCTTCATTTGTGAGATGTAGTGTGGTGCGAGGCTGTGTAGTGCCTTATAAACTAATAAAAGCATTTTAAAATCAATACGAAAACTGGTAACAGTGTTTAACCTGTGAAGGTAATTCAATATAATATATAAAATTAATGATATAGTATTATATAGTACTACTCTGAATTTACCTTAATTTGAACGTCCAAAATAGAAAAATATCTGTTTTTACAGAATGCAAAAGGAACACGTCTGACTTTATTACGTGCAACAATAGTGTGTTTTTTTCAGTTTTCTTATTTTACACACCAAGAGAATTTCAAATAAAGCTGTGTGTATATTTCTTAAAAACTAAGAAAAACCTACACAATGCGCCTTCGCACTGGCTGTCCCAAGTGGCAGCAAGAAAAAACTGTTTGATTTTCAGAAAATGTCAAGTGCTTTCAGTATGCTGGCTTCATACTGTATAATGTCTGTTTGATAAGTTTTCCACTAGTTTCCCAATTAGTGGGAATGACGTACTCTTACTGCTGCTCAACTTTGTAATTTCTTTTCTAATTACATGAAATATCGCAAAGTTCAACTTTAACTTTCAACTAGCATGACTTTCTTTTAGTCTAATAAAGTATAATTGAAGGTTTAAAGTGCCTTCTGCAGACCCAAGCATTAGCACCTATGAAATAGGGCATTTCAGTGAAGGAAAAAAGTGTTAATGAATTATTCTCAAGATGTATTTCGAGTGGTGTTCACTTCAAAATGATCTGTGTACATTTCTGTAGATGTGTGAGGTTACTTGTTTTCTGTGCAGCGCAATGTACCAATGAAATCTAAAGTTTGCATGAAAAAATCTTCCACTGACGTTCTGTTGCGCTGCACCGCAGAAGTATGATTTATTGAATGCAAGGTTTGAGAAGAGAAGCGTAGAGTGTAATAGGGAGAAGATAGCGTAGTGTGATGCAAGTAATATGCACTAGCATGAGTGAGTGCTCACCAATGTTTAGTGAAGAAACTCTGCTGGTCAGTGTCAATCTGCTGCTTGGACTCATCATTGATCTGCTGCCTGACTTAAGCATCAGTGAAATAGTGCCGCGGCTTCCTGTGAAGGCCACCGACATGAGGCCACGCAGAGCTACAACGGAGCGCTCAACAGAGACTGATAGAGGGGTTCCTACTGTAGTTGAAGAACATGAAAATTGTAACTACTTTCATGCTTCACTTCACCTCCCCTGCCTGCAGCACAGATGACAAATTCAACTGGGAGCTGGGCTGGAAGGAGCTACACAACTACAGCTGACCTCTCCTTGCTGGCAGGCAGAAATGCAGATATGGAACACATTCATCATTCATTACTTAGTGTAGCTATGAATCAATATTCATCCCACATTGTCACATTTGGTTTTTAAAATAGCTCTGTTTACTTTCAGCCGGGAGGTGCTGGCTTTTCATATGTTAATTATCTCTCACAAATCGGAGGGGGAGAAAGTGTTTTTGAAGTAAAAGGGACAGAAGAATTTCACCAATTTTGTCTACAGACGCCTTGAGAGGCAAGTGACAAAAACAATCTGGTGATCCATTTTAATTGTTTTCTTTCCTGTGTTTATGAATTAGGAAGTTTAATCCTTCCAAGTTTTTTTTCCCACCTGTTTCACAGATGATATATTTTAAGGAACTTGTATAAGATTATCCTGGCAAACCTGTTTTTCCACTTGTTATTAAGTCAAAGACACTGGAGAGAAAACAATTTCGATCCATCTTAGAAAATGGATCACCAGAATTGTTTTTCTCACTTGCCTCTCAGGGTTTTCGTATTTGTCCCTGTCCCAATTAGGATTGTAAAGAAACCCTGACACAAGATTCAAGTTGTTGAAATTGACTTGATAAATGTAACATCAAACTGCTTTTTTTAAAGCGCAGTAAAGCAGCGGTCACATTGACAAGGGGTAAATGTAAAAAAAAAAAGCATTGGTGAGTTTTCAAGAAATTAAGAAGTAGGGTTGCATGGCAGAATTACCCCATCATGTTTCTACACTAGCAACTCCTACAGTTTGGTCATGGTGTCTGCGTGGTGCAGGTGGTCATTTTGAAATTAAACTAAATACAACACTACAGTGATAAAATAAAAATAAAACATATTACAAAAAATGTTGAAACGTACATCCTGGAATTCCAATCAAGATCAAGTATTGCTGATCCCTTCAGTTTTGAAACAAATAGCATTTGGTAGGCAAAATATAACAATGATATATCATGCGAATCATGTCCAGCCATATTTGTCTTTACAAATCACTGTGGGATTGCACAGTGTTTAGCCACACTAGCATTATGGTAACATGGTAAACATTATACAAGAAAGAAGAGATACAATTGAAATTTCTCCACCAGAGTACAACCCAACTGCCACATCCTGTACATTTAATTTTGAGTCATGATCTCTTGCTTTTTTTTATACAGTTACTACTGATGTTATCAGAATCACTAATATTCCCCCCACCTACACATGCTGGATGCAACACATCCCAGAACGTACTGTTGGGGTTTTCCACAGGCATTATGGGAAACTTAGGAAATCAGTAACCATGGTAAAAGAAAATGAGACAATCTGAGGGAAAATTAAAGACCAAATTGCGGCACTTCATCAGCAAATACACCCTGGAATACATCAAAAACATCGCAAATTGATAGCAGTCTGGGAGAAAATCTTTCCTCCTGGGTTTTCATTTTTAATGTGACAAAAGCTTGTTTGAAGCTTAATTTCTTTCTGTAAGTGCCATCAGTTCTCTTCCCCAAGTATTACTGTATTTTAAAAACAGAAGACTGCATCAGTGCCAGTAGAACAAATGATAAACTGACCATAGCTGGATAATCGTTTTAAACCATAGTTCTTGTAATACAAGGACTCTCACTGACTAATCTTTCTGTGCTATAGTCTGAACGTCTGCAACTTCACCCAATATTTGAATACCCAAACTTTTAGTATCATCAGTCATATCCTACAATTGAACTATTTTCAGCTTCAAACAATAAAAAACTAATTTGTAACTAAATACAAGTCTAGATCAGCTGATCCTAACAGAAAACATATGTTCTTGCCCAGTATGTGCGCAGTTACGAATTATACAGTTGTAATAGTTGCAAATATGTTCATTTTTAACATCACTGTTTCCAATAACACTACTATGGCTCAGTCAATGAGACTGATGCATAAGTTACATCATTACACACACAAGAATTCTTGGCGGCTAAAGTTACAACAGTGGAGTGTAAAGGAACTTTACAGGAATCTAGCATCTCATAAAAAGATGTGCACCTGCTGAAGGAATGCATCATGAATCATTCTGTTCACTTCTAATGTTTTTTCCTTCACATTCAAGCCTCTTTTTGTATTTTGGCAACTGTGGGTGGCAACTGCTACGAGCCAATATATCTATAAATATCATTGGGTTCCGCTTTTGTCCCATAATGTGTGCTTGGCTGCTTATCAATTAAAAGTTGTCTATGTTTCTATTATGTTTCTAAAATGTTTAACTCGGAAAACATGTTAACAATTCAGGGACATTTAGGGTAAAGAATCTATAGAAAACTATTATGTGCATGAAACAGTGTTGCGATCCATCAACCAATGTGTCCCTGAGCAAGACACTTAACTCCTAGTTGCTCCAGAGGCGTGTGACCTCGGACATATATAGCAATTGTAAGTCGCTTTGGATAAAAGGGTCAGCTAAATGACATGTAATTTAAATAACAGGTTTATGTGATGTTTGAGGGTCTATGTGTGTGTCAACTCAGGCAACTAAAATAGCAGTGACTGGAGGAGGTTCAAGCATTGATACCAAACTTGCACTGCAGCACCCGATCTGTAGTGACCAAGTGAGTTTTCTTATCTTTTCTTATAATATATCTGAAATTGGATACATGGCAGCTCAGGAATAAATGCCTACACAATATATGTTTCTGTTAAGGATTATATCCCAAACAAGATTAGTTTCTGAATACATGTTTTGATTTAGACAATCAATGTGTACAATGTGGTGCATTTTTTAATCGCGTTTTGACATTTGTACATATGATTTTATATTGATTTTAATAGTACTAGATTTTCTTTTTAGTCACTTTAATTGGCCTGTGAAAATATCAGCCACAGTGGAATGGAATGTGAAATAGCAGAAAATCAATTGTAAGCTGTTACTTGCAAAATCGTATTCAGTCGGACCTCAGTAGGATTTGTGTTATAGATGTGTTTTTACACACACTTATTTTTGCTCTGGACACGTCTTGGCATCTGATCTTCACCTCTATTAACTCCTCTTAACGTGAATCTATCCCTAGAAACAAAAAGCTCCCGCAGTACTGTAAGAGTTATCCATCGGGCAACTGAGTTGTCCTCATGAAAACTTTAAAAGTTTATTTATGCATCCATTTACTATCATGCCTTAGGCTTTTGTATGCACACTGTGTGTGTGTGCGTGTGCGTGCGTGCGTGCATGCGCGCGCACGCATGCATATATGTGTGGTGGCATGTGCATGTGTGGTGCCCAGTAAACAATAACACTCCTTTCTGGCACATTAATCCATTACATCCGAACAATATGCATATAAAAGTGGAACCTGACTGCAGAATTTTGTTCTTGCATGAAAGTTTTTTCCCTCCTTATTTTGAGCCCTGAAGCATTTACCAGTGTGGAGAATTACTTTTTATTCCTTTTATAAAATTTTCAGCAATTCTTTAGTAAATTTATAACACTTTGCTGTGATATAAATGCAGCGCATGAACACCGATACACACAATGTGTTGTGTAGATATACAGTATATAAAGCAAAATATCAAGGGCAGGGAAGTGGAGGGGCTGTAGTGGAGACACATTCACACACGCTACTGAGAAGCTTTCACTCAGCCGACACTACTCCTTAATTGTTTCCAACCATTAACCTCTGGAGGCTAAAAGGACATTAGCAAGGAGAATTATACCATTCTTGTAGCTGTGCAACACAGGTTGACAACAGTCATCAAGCCTAATCAGTCTGAGCTATCATGTTGTAACACATACTATAACACTGAGAATAAAGAGGTTTCACTGAAGGTGAGGATCTAATTCTGAAGTGAAGAATATAGGTTTTGATAGAGCTCCCAGAAAAAGATGCGGTCAAAAGCTCCAAAAAAAGCTAGTAAGTGACATTGGACAACAAATGATGTAGAAGTCACGCAGGGAGAGATGCAGTCACAGCAACTGGATTTCTGTCACAGCAAGGCACCATATACAGTATAAAGAGAGAGAGAGATCAAAGGCTAGTAAAGAAAGTAAAGAACCATGTCATTTTATTTCCAATTAAATCTTCCAGATTTTCAAAAGTGAACATCACGTCACATGAAATGTAAGGTTTCTAAATGATGTTTGGAAGCAGAACTTGTGTATAGGTGATGTGGTTGGCTTGTTGTTTCAAGGTTTCAGTTGACGATGATTGGGGAAGCTTGTCAGAGCAGCAAACCCTTCACTGCTCTAGCATAGCATGCTTCATTTGACACCAGCTAGAGTTGGAAAATGCTTGAGATGAAGAGGGAAAAGATTTCCCCGTCTGACTCGGAGAACAAGGCCACTGCTTTGCTGAATGGCTCTTTACTTTGTTAAAGTCATACTGGGGCCCTTTCAAACACAGACTCAGAGACTATTTAATCAGAGGTCAGAAATGTGACCACTGACTGTTGGCTTCGTTTAAATTGTTTTATTGTTTTACTGCATTATTATGTATATTTTAATTAGGTATTGTTGATTTTGTATGTAAAGGCCCACTAGGGACTGACATTGAGAATTAGCTTTGGCTAAAATGTTGTAGTATGTAACATGTTTTATGTAACATACTTGTCCCTATCTAAATAAACTCAAGAAAAAAAAAAAAAAAAAAAAAAAAAAGTCCCTCGTGACCTCTGGTTGCAATTGTAAAAGTGAAATGATGATCTTTTTAAAGTGCTCAAAGTACCGGTTGCAGAGGCCTTTAAAAAGACTGGGATTACCAGAAGAAGCGAGACTGGCTTCAAATCGTTTTGGTATTTCATGTTGTGACACTTAGATGGGCACGAGTGTTTTGGCTAACTGTCACTTTGAAAGTGTTTGGTGGCTGCATCAGATTGTACTGGTTGTCTGGTTGCTGATGGATTCCAACTCGACTGGGTTTTTTGTTTATTTTTTCACTGTGACAGACCGAGAGGCATTGACATATGGATCCAAGATGCACTGGAACAAACAACAGCACAAAGCACTTTAATCCAAAATTGGCTTGTCATGGGCTTTATGAGCTTCAGGAAAACAATAAAGTTGTTAAATGATGTCCCTCCGTCATGTGGAGAAACAATAAAAGAGCATCTTTTCTCCACAGGTGGAGTCTCCGCTGGCAGTGGATGCAGTATTAGGAGAGTCTGTGTTCTCTGTCACAGATGACAAGGTTTCCATCACAGAGATGCGTGTTCACGGCATCTCAGGCCTGACCCTATCACTGCAGCCCAGCCCCGGCAACAGCCACACCATGGTGGCCAAGGCAACCGGCATCCAGACGCTCACCGCTCCCAAGCAGGTAACTTATCACACAGTGCAAAGAAATTAACAATTATTCACCCAGTCAATGTTTTACTTATGTTCAGTAGTTGCTTCATGTTAGTGGTGTAAAGATTAACTGAAGTGTATCAGATACATATACCGCTACATTTATACACAACCATACGTGTAACGCCACCTTCACACTGGCACAGTACATACGGCTGCAAAACAACCGGAAGTCATTCATTTCCTATGGAGATTTGCAGACCGCATGTGAATAGGTCCAAACCGATGCGAACGAGTGCGGTGCGAATAAAATCGTGTCCGTTGGTCATCCGGATGCGTTCAAAAAGTTGAACCCTTGCGACAGGCAACGGACGGTTCCTATCCGACAATCTGAGCGGAAGTTAGCGTTGATAAACAAATCTGAAATCTTAACTTTTAATAAAATAAATAATGATTTCATAACGATATGTTGTCATGTAATATTTTAATTTTCATGATTTCCTAACGTTATTAGGGCAGTTAATACAATTAAAATGTATAATTATTTAGTATTATATATAATATATATTATAGTGGCCGTTTCCCTCCAAAAGATTTTGGGTTTAAACATTTATCTTATGATACATCCGAGGGCTGTAAAGCCTGTAACGTGGATGAGGGATGAAGCCATGGATGTATTAAGAGAAGCTCTGTTCACGAAAACTGCAGGCTAACCTTAGTAGCTAGCGCTAGCTAGCATCTAGCTATGTCTGTAGTAACGTTATGTTCCGACGCTTTCAACGGTGTAGTACAACGTCCACTGGGGGCGCGTTGCGTATTACAGAGCTGATTTCAAGTGCCAGTGTGAAGCTGCCGTAAATGAAATCTTTTCTCTGTGCCCCTGTGCCGCTTGTGTGTGTGGGCAGATACTGAACCCCAAATTGAATTGCACAGCCCTGTGTGTGTGTGAGAGATTTTGTTTTTCTTTTCAAATAAAAAACAAACAAAAAGTTACTGTGTATTTTAGTCTGCAAAACACACAACAGTATCATGAAAATATGCAGGTGGCACCACAAACCTTGCTACATATTTATGAATGCTGCGTGTGCGCTGATGGGAAAGTACCAGCAGTCTACCTGAGGTATGTAACAAGCGCTAGTGCTACTTTCAAAGCACAAATTTAGATGGACGATACCGCCACTGGAACTTAGTCTGCCCTATTGCACTGTAAAATCTAATCTATCTATTTGAAACAAAATATCAAAACCTTTTAAATCTCAGCTGGATCAATATTAAAATGAATCACAGTATCGTATTGTACACATGTATGTAGATATGGATTGAAACTTTTGATAGGGATAAATATATACCCCTACTTAAACCTACATTGTGTAATTTTTTGAGTTGATTCTTAGCAAAAAAAACCTTTGTTCTTTCACAAATATGTGCTCATTCATGTGTAATTACTTCCACCAACTAATCAAAGTATTCTCGTACGCGTAGAATCTGCCATTTAGAATCATTCAGAATACATACAGGCGAGTCGTTGAATGACCATGTAGCGCCTCCACCTTTAAAATACCTTAGCCAAAGAGAGACATACCTCCGCCTTTCACACTTTTAGACTCAGTGGCACCGTGACAAACGCCAGCCGGGAGGGAAAAAGAGAATTAAAACGACAACGTGACAGACAAAGCAACAAGACAAAAGTTAATATTTGAGTTGCTAGAACAGCTGCATGTAAACAATGGAGATACTAAGAGCTAATTTCGGGTTCGGCCACCGTAGCAGTTGAAAAGCGCTCAGAATGGGAGGGGCTAGAAAGTAATATTCAATTGGTTGTCATATACAATTTCACCGCTAGATGGGAGAAATTTTTACACAATATAGCTTTAAGGTCTGAATGTAATAACATTGACCTCTATATACTGTACATTTAAATATGGCAATGAACCAATTACTAAATGCAGTAGTGTGTACATATAGTATTGTAGCTTCTTTTGCCTTACTTACATTAAGTACTCAGTGTGTTTCCTTATTTCTTTCTCCAGAGTGGTAAAATAAAGTTTCTTTGCAAATTCCCTCAGTAGCTCTATATCAACGAGCAGGCAATTATTTCAAAGCCAAATCTTTTAAGCTCCAGATAGCATTGTTAGCAAGGACACCAGATAAAGGCAGCTGCATTGAACTAATAAGTATCCTTGGTGCTGTTTTATTACAACCTTTTTATTAGCCAAGCATGACAAAATACTTCTAATACGTCCAAATGCATTTCCCAAAATTGATTTTATTGTTCAAGTGAGAAGCGAGAAGACGTCTGGGTGTGAAAAAAAGGAGAGACTGTGCTTTTTCTTTGCCACTGTCTCTCAGAAGTAAAGATCTCTGCAAGGAATTAATTAGCAGCCCTGCTTCACCTAGGGAGAAGTGTGTGTGTGTGTGTGTGTGTGTGTGTGTGTGTGTGTGTGTGTGTGTGTGTGTGTGTGTGTGTGTGTGTGTGTGTGTGTGTGTGTGTGTGTGTGTGTGTGTGTGTGTGTGTGTGTGTGTGTGTGTGTTTGTCCTTTTTCCTGCTTTGCCCTTTCATTGGCCTGCAAGTTGCTAAAAATGCAACGACAACCACATCAGGCATCAGTGAGAGAGGAGAGAGAAGCAAGCATTAAATTCCAATTTTTCTTGCTTTCCGCTTCTTGGCCACCTTGAAATTTAATTATTGTAATGTATTGTCCTAAGTGCTCTCCAAGGCCAGGCCATAAAAGGCAGCCAATTCCTCTGCCGGCAAAGCTCTCAGAGGAATACTGGAGCTATTTCAAGCCATTTGATTCTGATTCACAGGAAAACTTTCTAAATGTCCTCTATTACTCTAGAAATGAATGAAACACATAAACTATGGATGGGGACAGTTGGACAATCAAGGTCTCTCTGCATTAGTCTCTTTTCCACTTGACAAAGTTCGAGCCTTTCAGAGATAAAAGGTTTCAGTTCTTGACGGTTCAACATGGACCATTTTTGTTGCTATGATTTTTTCACTGTTACTGCTTAAATGAGCTACTTGATATGGTATCTATGAATCTGTATAGTAATATTATGTCACAAATTGATGCAAATGTCTCAGGATAATATTGTCAGGGTGTTTTTCTGCATATGCATATTTTATAATCCAAGCTGTTTATGTTTACATCCACATATATTCCCTGATGTCATAAAGCACAAATCATAGCAAATGGTGAAATCAAAGATAGGAAACTTAATCCTAATACAATGTACAGATTACATTCATTGTGGAAATTGTGGGCCCATGGTTTGGTAAGATGGATGCATAAAGTAATATCGACATGGCTTTACTATCGATAGCTCTTCTCTCTTTTTAGTAAAACTTTGCCCCAGACTTAACGAAATCATCTCCTCTGCTACATACATACATTTTCCAGTCCCTCCAGAAAAACGCGATTATGCGATCGCAGAATTCAATGCATAATCAGCCAAAGTCCGCATATTTATGCGGGGGCCGCATTTTTATCAAATAACGCCACACTTTCGCCGCATAAATTGCCAATTTCCGCGCAAAATATGCAGGGCTTGCATGATTTCATAATCCCCGCATTTTTGTTGTAAGAAAGTCACATATATCTCAGCAGAAAGTTGAAAATGCTGCGTTTACTTCACACAAGAGCAGCCATTTTCCCCTGTTGCCATGGGAATGTTATGAAGTGACATCATCTCGCCTAGTGAGGCACAATTTCATCGCATAAAATTGCATAAATATCCTGCATATTCCATCGCATTTTTTAAGAAAACATGCAGCGTAATCAAGGATTTTTGCCCACAACAATCACAAAAAAACTCTGCGTATCCGGAGGGACTGATTTTCATGGATCGACATAGAAAAACATGTGCCAATTGTTTTGTCAGTGTTGAAACACCCACTCATTGCCTTTTTCCCATATATCAGCTTATTCGTCGGAAAGTCAGCTCATAAAACATATATGCAGAATGCAATGTATTATTTAAATCATCCATATCAAAGGATGCTTTAATGCTGAGATGATATTTGGCTCTCAGTGGGATAGTAGCCTGCTCCCAAACTGGACCAGAGGGATTTTTTGCCCAGGCTGGGTGTGTATCTGCCCTTCGTAACACAAAAAAGGAGCCTAAAACTGTCTGACTCTGTTTTATGTTGGCTCTCCTAATGGTTGGTTGCTATTGTTTAAGCAAGCTGTGAACAAAGGGGAGTGTCAAACGCAGCCTTGATTACATGGATACCAGTGTTGCGATTTACTCTGTTGCAGGTGAATGTTGCCAGGTAACCATTCTGCAGGAATTTATTTTATCCGGTTTCTCCATATGGGAGCATAGACAGTGAAGAGTGATAGAAAATGCAAAATGAGAAGATCACACACAACAAAGACAAAGAGACTGGACTGGAGACTGGACTGCTGTGTGCCTTATCTGTCTGTGCTGCAGAGCGGAGCTGTGTTGTAGCCTTCAGGACAACGCAGTCACTCCTGCCACCCCCTTCCTCCTCCACGCTTGAAAGTGGTTTGCTGGTGTGCACATCAGAGGCCGCCTGTGTGCTTGTCAAGGCTTGTACCGAGCACAGGGCAGTGCGGATGTTCACAAACGCTCTGGAGATTTAGGGATTGGAGCAAGTCCAGAACTTCAAAGACTCAGTTGGGAACAAATATTCAAATTACGTTGAAAGAATTGGATCTGAACCATTCTGCATGTTGTTTACTTGCAGAAATTATCAAGCAACTAACTTTTCTGAATGGTGGACGAATTGTATTGTTATCACCTTTCCTACCTTTCCTTCACTCTATTCATCAGTTTCCTGCCCAACATGTGTTTATCATCTTACACTATTAAAAGCCCTTGAGGTCTCATGGTAAATCTGTGCTGTATCATTACTGGTAGACCTCTGAAACTCAGTCCAGTTGAACTTGTTTGTCCTTAGTGCGCATCATTTTTTTTGAGCAGACACAATCATTACACAAAATCATTAACCATCATAATTTTTTATTTATTTTAAAGATTTTTTTGGGGGGGGGCTTTTCTACTTTTATTTTTGACAGGACAGCTAGGTGAGAGAAAGGGGGAAGACGTGCAGGAAATTGTCACAGTTTGGATTCGAACCCTGGACCTGTGCGTCGAGGCATAAGCCTCTCAGTATATGTGCGCTTGTTCTACCCACTGAGCCTACCGGCCACAACCGTCATCATTTTAACTGTATGAATAAAGTATCAGCCCACAAAGTTGGTCAAAAAGGTCAAAGACAATTTTTCATTGCCTTACCCTTTAAAGATTTTTTATGAACAGTTTAGTTTATTTCGGTTGTACTGTACATTATACAAAGTACAATATAACAATTTGTGTGAATATGCAGCTGACAAAAAAAGTATCATACATGTTTACACCAATCCATTTCACACAATATAATTCAATCAGTTTATTTATAACGTAAAATCATACAAAATACAATTCCAGTGAAATGTAATCCTGTCAGTTCTTACAATGTATGCATTAAAACAGTAATAATAATAAATATATATGTGTAATGTGTGTAGTCTTAGGCAGTGTCCTAATTTTAGATCCCAGTGGCCTAAGGGTAGAAGCTCCTCTTGAGCCTGTCAGTGTTGGCCTGGTGAATCAGTTACCTTCTTCGCGACCGCAACACATAGGAAAGGCTGTTACCCTGGTGGTTTGGATCTTTAATGATTCTCCTAGCATTTTTTCTTGCAGCGCCTTTAAATATCCTTCAGGCAGGATAGAGCACCGCCTATCCTATGTTTAGCTGAACAAACCACTCTGTTCAGGGCCTTGCGGTCCTGTTCGGTGCTGTTTGTGTAACAGGCAGTGATGTTCAACCTCAGTCTTGTCACTCTTGATGATGCAGGAGTAGAAATTCCTCAATATTTTATGGGATACCTGGAATTTCACACAATCAATAACCAAAAAAAAGGAATAGGCTGAAGCCCAATGCTTATTTTGCCTATCCTATAGAATCCATTACATAACCCAGAATATCAGCATTATGAAAGATCTAATCTAAACTCTATTTTTCTCTTTTTGTCTGACAGGAGGCCAGTTTGTCTGTCTGGATGCTTTTCAGTGACAACACAGCCGCCACTCTGACTTACTTTGATCCCAAAGACTACAACATCAATGCCTCCACACTGGATGACAGAGTGGTGTCGGTATCCCAGGAGCCACAGCAACGTTGGCCTGTGGTGGTGGCAGAAGGGGAGGGATCTGGCGAGTTGGTGCGTTTAGAGATGACCATCTGTGAGGCCTGCCAGAAGACCAAACGCAAAAGTGTCATCGCATCTGCTGCAGTTTATGTCAAGGTCCGCTTTGGCCCAGAGGAAGATTCTGAGGAAGAGGCAACAACCGAGGGCGAGATGGAGCTGGCGCCGGTCACTAGGCGTCCAATCATTGATCCGAACATCAGTGGAAGAATTTATGAGACATCTAATGAGCAGCCTGCCAGTGTTCCCATTGATTACACCAATTTCCCCACCATTAGCAACCAGGAGCGACCAACTGAGAGTGATGAAGAGGAGGAAGACGACTTTGTGCATTCACCTCGTAACATGACCGACCTTGAGATTGGCATGTATGCTCTACTGGGAGTCTTCTGTCTGGCCATCTTAGTCTTTCTCATCAACTGCATCGTCTTCGTGCTTAAATACCGTCATAAGCGGATCCCGCCCGAGGGTCAGGCCAACATGGACCATTCCCACCACTGGGTGTTCCTAGGAAATGGCCAGCCACTGAGGGCCCAGTGTGAGCTGTCACCACAGCAGGTAGAAAGTCCCAGTAACCCTTTGGAGGGCGTACAGACTTGCTGCCATGGGGATCACCACAGCAGTGGCAGTTCCCAAACTAGCGTTCAAAGCCAGGTACATGGGCGGGGTGACGGCAGCTCTGGGGGCTCTACAAAGGAGAATGGCGAGGAGGCCAGTTCACCCACCTCCAAGCGCAAAAGAGTCAAGTTTACCACCTTTACCACCCTTCCCACAGAGGAGCTGCCCTATAACGCCATTCCCATAGCAGATGAAGAGGACATTCAGTGGGTTTGCCAGGATATGGGCTTTCAAGACCCAGAGGAACTGCATGATTACATGCGCAGAATAAAAGAAATAGCCTGAGATAAGAGGTGCAGCGTGAAGCACAACTCTCAGCTTTCTAAAGAAATGTTCCTTTCTATTTTTCACCTAAGTGAAAGATCATTTTTCACAGACTAAAAGGCCAACTGTTGTTTTGGTTAGGGTGTGTTCCATTTAGTTTGCACAGTGCTGTAACCTCATACACGCTCACACAGAAGAGAATGCAAGGAAGCCAAAGACTTAACCAGAGAATCTCAATCACTCGAGAAATCTGTAAATCTTGGCTATATAGGAAACATATTTCGATGGAAAGCTGAGCCATGGCCAGATGTTTTATGTTCAGGATTTGAATCTATAGAAAGCCTGATGTGGACAGGAATGTAGAAGAGGTTTGGTATTGGCTGTGTTTTTGCTGGCTCAGTGGGACTCTGCAGTACTGTACCTACTCCAAACAAAGATGCCTTTGATGAACAAATAACTGTCAAAGACACTCATGAAGGCTATGTTAAAAAATCATTTTGTTTTTGCCAAAGTAGGAAAAGCATTCTTTTAATGGCGAAACTTTCTCCATTGTTGTTCTTGGTGCAGCACACTCATGATTTGTACTCATGTTCATTCCTTACATTTTTCTACATTTCATAGGTAGTCAAAAGCAGTGCCCTACTACTAGTCCTCCTGGTCCTAAACAAATCTAATGCCTTATAAAAATGGTCACAGTTCACTTCAGCGCAGATTCCCTGTTTTCTCCATACGGCTAGAGACAGTGTAGTGAGATGTAAAATACAACTGATCTCGAGCATGAGGTCAAATTTAGAAAAGAGCGTGTGTATTGCGAGGATCTCTAAAGTTCTTTGCATGGAAAAGGATCTTGAGGCACAATCAGCAACATTTTCCAAATTTGTAAATGTTTTTATTGTAATTATATAATTATTCATGCACATTACTAAAGTCAATATGTTATCATGCATTACACGCATGTCATGTGAGGCCTACATACATGCAGACATTCCTCTCTTGTGTATATACCGTATCAAGCCTTTGGGAAAGTAAAACAATGTTTTAATGTACTTGTTGGAAACATTCTCACTGAACACAAGATCCTCTAAACTCTCCAGGAAATCTCATTCACCCAGAAAAAATTACTGAATAAATATTGATTTTGCTCCATCATTTAAATCATGGCCATCTCATGTTGTCATGCTGTTTGTAAAACACACTCTACTATGTATGTAGTCCCTGTTTTATTCAATCTATTCCAGTGAACTCACATTTGGAGGTAACAAAATGTGCTTTGTCTGAACTATATGGACAAGGCGAGAGACTAGCAGCAGAGAAATCTGTTGTGTTGCTACTGGCAGAAGAGCTGTGTGGATGCCATGGGTGTGGTTGTGACAACGTGTAAAAGTATCTCATGATGCTGATTGGCTTCATTGACAAATCAAAGTGATTGAAAACAGCACAGCCGGTGGATGTTATTTGCAGGTGTGTGTGCAAGTGTTAATTGCTGTGTTGAGCGTTTAAAGGTTTGTTGACAACTACACTAAAGCAGAAAGGGGAAAGATCTGGCGTAAAATATCTCGAGTGAGATTTCAACCAAAAGGCAGCCAGACACATAGTAACTGAGAGCATGATAACAGCAGAGGTAATAGTATTTTTTAATTGCAGTTGCCCCATTAGCGTAGTGTGTGCTTTTTCGTAGCAGAGAAGATTGAAGATTGATGTTATTCAGGCTCTGATCTCACATACAACAAGTTATTTTCAGGACTATTGAAGCAACTGTGTAATCAAATTTAATTTCCTTGTCACTTTCCTTTAATTCTGTGCTGCATCTAAGGGCTTGGATTTTTCTTTTATGTTAACTGACTGAGAAAACTAATGTTACATGCTCCCTCTGTGTTGATAATGAGCCTAAGCTCCATATGTCACTCAAAGCTGTCACTCAAAATGTACAACATTGTATTGCCATGCTACCTGCTTTTCAGCCCCCACAACCCTATTAAAGACCCAATCCAGAATTGCTCTCCTTGAGGCAGCGCTGTTATACAACAAGACAGCTTTATATGGGACAAAACCATTGAATTAAAACATATTTTATATTTACTTTTAAAGATTTGTTTCCTGAGCTCCTTGTCTATTAACTGGCCATACGTGACAGCTAAACGTAAGTATTAAATGTGACCTGAAGATGGCACTGGTTTGCTTACAGCGACATTGTAAATACTGGAGCAAAACAGGCTTTCATTTTGAACTTATCTGAAAGTTGCAATGAGATTAATTTCCATCAGTAAACCATACCTTCATTAAATATTCTACATGTATATAGACCCACATTTGATCCTGGATTGGGACTTTAAGGATTTGGTTTACTGCATGCCCTCTCTATGTTCCATGTGGTTGAAATTAATAATGACTTGATTCTAGTGTATAATAATATTCAATCTGTGTTAATTAACATCTAAAGAGAAGATATTCTTTTTGACAGTCCAAGCCCGTCAGCCACAGCATCAACATGATTTGCCATGAAATTTAGAGAAGCAGCAGCCAGCTGGAAGTGTTTCTGTTTTAACCTGAAATGATGGTTTCTCAGGATGAATGTAGGATTATAATCTAAACCTGGCTGTTTAGTGTTAATGTGGTCAATCTGGTGACACTACTATAACAGATTAAGTATCTAATAGCAGCTTTACACAGTTTCCATCGGGTTTTTCAGTATTTTCCGTTGATTGATTCACATAGTATGTAAATATGTTGCCCATTACATGATAGTTTAACATTCAACTTCCCTTTCCTCTGTGCATTTTAAAATGTTCTTTTTTGTAATGCTGCTTTGGTGACAGTGCACATATTGCTAATTTTGTATTGTCTTCAAGCTGCTAATAGAAACTTATCTTTTTACAACACGTAATTGAACATCTTGAATTGTACCTTTCTGCTGCCCCCATGGAAAACTTTGCACGATGTACACGGCTCAGTCGGCTGTGCCAAGTAACCACAACACTCACGATATGTTAATGTACAGAGCACTGTTCAATTTCCTGTATTCTCTTGAAAATAAACCCTTGTATTTTCCCGTTATATGTAAAGTACTAAAGAAAATGCAAAACACAAATGACATTGTGTCATTTTTACTTCACCTACCAGTGTTGAAGACAGTTTTTGTCTAATGTATGTCAGCAAGTTTTTTGTTTTTTTTTTGCAATTCAGCCTCAGTAGCTTCAATGTGGACACTGACTTTGAAGGAGTTTGGCTCATTGGAGGAGGTTAATTACATAGGGGTATGTCATTTTTTTAAATTCTAACTATTCATCTAACACCTTGAGTCCTATAATGTTTGAAGCACATGGATCACTGCTGTTCACCCCTTGCTGTGTCGAGTCTGATCACCCTCTCATCACATTCACTGGCAATACCCGCAGCAGCAAAAAGATCCTGCTGAGAGACGGGTGTATACGCCTACTGTACCGCACGTCTACTCATCTAGCACCTCTCATCCATAAAATCCATGGAGCTGTTTACTTGAAGTCTGGAGTGTTTACTCCTGTAGTTCACTACATTTGGGCAGCTGAAATCAAAGCCTTTTGAACTCAGGTGAGGCACCCAGTCAATAGGGGAGAGTTGGTGGGTTCATGGAACTGAGACAGATGCTTACATGTGATAGCCTGTGGCAAAGACTGGTGTACAATTTAAAAAGGTCTTCACACTCATAGTTATGTCTGGAAAAATAGAAATCTGGATTCCTACCAAAATATTATCAGCTGCTTCTTCTGTTGACCAGATTTCAGCCGAATACATCCAAAACTGGTAGATATGTGGTTAAAAGTAATAAAAACAATTTTTAATGTAGAGTTATTGTCTGGGCCATAATCAGTTTTACTGATACAAACTGTTTATCAGACAAACGTTTGTCATATCAGTGATATAGAAAATATTAGTATTGCTCATCATTCTCTCACTCAAGATACTTTTGTCTATCGGTATAAGAAAAAAAATGTAATCCTGTAATGGATTTATAAGACCTTTTCCAAAGATAAAACACATTTTCATACAGTCCAGCCTGAAAGCAGCTGCCAAGTTGTATCCATTTGTATGTGTAAGAGTAAGTGCAGGGGGTCTGTGCTCTATGAGCAGTGACCTCAACACTGTAGCTCCTGTCAGCAGCTACTTTAAACCTCCTCCATACAGCACAGGGCAGTACAATGCTGTAATAAACTGCTGCTTATTTGCTGCATCTCTTGTCTTGGAGATCTAAAATAAAAATGAAAACTCCTCCTACCCTGCAATCATAGTGTATCTACACACCTCCACGTGCAACATGTAAAGGTCACAATGCA
Organism: Gymnocephalus cernua; assembly: GCA_023631565.1. Lineage (NCBI taxonomy): Eukaryota > Metazoa > Chordata > Actinopteri > Perciformes > Percidae > Gymnocephalus > Gymnocephalus cernua. The sequence goes on along the minus strand of CM042439.1, from coordinate 4,623,818 downwards.
ACCATGCACATTTTTAACAATTAGAATTTGTTAATTTAACATTGTCAGGAAATTGGAAAGGAACAAAACATGCAGCTGTTTTCACTAAGGAAAGAAATGCATTGATAATATCTGTAACACAGATTTCTACTTTTCAAAAAATCTTTTTTGCAAAGTAGATAGTATAGTATAAAATATAGTACAGTATAACCCATGATGATTTAATGCCATTTACTGTATTTAATCAAAAAATGATTATTGTGATGACACAATGTGTCATCAGATATTAAGGAAACATGCTAAGTTGAAATATTATGTTTTCTGACAACAATGCTAAAGCCAGTATATTTCTGCTTTGAAATTTACATTCCGTGACGAAATGTCTGTTTTTGTTAAGGCCTGTTTGTTGATATCAACTGCCTATTTTGACTGCCGGGCTGGGTTGCCAGACTATATATATAGTTTGTTAATAATATGTTGGATTCATGTTAAAACAATTTCATATATGAAAAAACTTAACAATAATTTGGTGCCCCCCCTGCAGTAGCTCTGAGGACCCCCTAGGGGCCCCAGACCCCCTGTTGAAGATCTCTGTCTTATGGCCCTGACACACCAACCTGATAATCAGCCGTCGGACTCAATGACCAATTTGATTGGTGAAGTGCTAACCCGGAAATGACGAGCGGGATGAGCGAGACTAACGACTCTCAAAATCTGACGAAAATCTTTTAATCTGACCGTTGTCGATCTGAAATGAAGACAGATTCAGCAACCTGTTTCTCGCTTAAAATGTTTTCAGAAACACGTTTCGGTGAACTAAAATAAGAGATCGTATTCCGAACGAAGCCGCCATTATGCCCGGTTAAAAAATCCAGGAGAAGCCAGACTCACATGACACATTCGTCCAATCAGCTGCCGGTTTTAATTTTTTGGGCGACAATACAGATTAGCGCCGCCTGCTGTTATGGAGACGTATTACGTCTCGCACACACGTAGAACCTACGCTTGAGTCTGCGTCACTTCGGTGTGTTCCGAGGCTATTTTTGGACCTCGGGGTGCCGACTGATCAGTCCAACTGCCTTTTCTGCCAACGGTCGGCCGTTGATGTGTCAGGGGCTTTAGACTGTGTTTCTGGTCCCGCAACTGGTCAAGCCAGCACGCAACTGACTGGCATGTGTTTCCCTCTCATGGAAAAATATACAGTACAGTATACAGCAAACATTAATGTCATTTTGTCATTTCGTTCTTCCACTTAATTAGACATTTGATGTTCAGACAAACAGTATGAGTGTACCTCTGGTAATAACAGGACTTCACTGGTTTAACATATAATTTTTCTGATGCCGTATGTCAGTGGCATTTCAGCATTGGAATAGATTCAGCTCAGTGGTTATTTGTTTTGATGTGGAGTGCAGGGGTAACTCCGAGTGAATTAATCTGCAGGTCCAGTGTGAGCATACGTACCATTTATGCCTTTTCGGGTCACTGCAGTCGGGCTCCTCCAAAACCAGTATTCATCATCACATCAAACCACTAAGGAGGAGCCACACTGCTTGACAAAACCTGTATGTGTCAAAACAAAGTTTTTTAAATTCAATGATATTTTTTACATAAAATGCTGAAACCAAAAATGGGGAAAAACACACAAAGCAGCTGGTGGTGATGAAGCTTACATTTCCGTTCCAATTTTTATTTTTTGTAATGTTTATATTTTATTCCTGTGGATAACAGGCCAGTCATGGAGACTGTGATCTCCTGTCAAGATATTTCCAGAGCAGCTACAATGAAGCCTGACAGCAGAAATACCTTTAACTATATAAAACATCAACTGTAAATGTCAGGTTTCGGCATCAGCCCCTCCGAATCAAAGAGAGAGGTTTCTTTTTAGACTTACCATTTTTACAGTCGTTCAGCAATCATACAGGGAGAGATCTATCATAGGAGAGGCAGAGATAACAGCTTCACACTGACAGCTGCCTCCATAGACCAGCATGCAATGCTGAGACAAGACATGTTGCATTTTAGGTGAGGGCTTCAACTCTTGTTGAGATTGGCAACATTCTTGCTCTAGCTGTGCTGTTTTTCCATATATATATATATATATATATATATATATATATATATATATATATCCCTGTAAGTTCCTTCTCTGGAGAGGTAAACTAAGAATGCACTACTTGAAATAGAAGTAGACAGATAAGTTGAGGGACAGTTGATAGGCCAAAAAAAGTACAGTCCAACACTTCTTCAACTTCTTGAGTGTAATGAAGATCACACTCACAATAATGGTCAACACTATGATCAGTGGTGATGTGTTTTGAGATACAGAATATCGCTAAGATTTCTGCCTCCAACCAAATACAATGAGGTGAATGGAGTTTTGTTTGTGGTTCTCAAAAAGGGTATGGATGACAATATTAGACATTTCCGTTATTGTCAGCAAATCCCATGGAAACACCAAATCTAACAGTTTGTTAGTCCGTCTCTCAATACTTTACAACTTCCTTACCCTGATCAACGTGAACAACGGTTCGTATGTATCTTATGAAAAGTAATGCACACATTTTCGTGCATTATCTTACCTGGGTCGCCAAGGTTAAGGAACAAAAATAGTATGTTAAGTTAATTCACTTTTAAAATACTCAACGTTGACTTTTGCTTTTACACGGGACAGGAACAGCGGCCTCCAGGGTGAAAGTTCTGTTTGTTTGACCCATCCATCCACCCGTGCTCCTCCCTATGCGTACTTTGTCGCTCTTTATACAACGTCGCCTGACTACCTCTTTTCTTGCCCTGCACGTCCTGGGTTATATGAATTAAATAGTGCCTTACTTTTTGATGGTATAATTACATTGCATTACATGTCATTTTGCTGACGCTTTTATCCAAAGCGACTTACAATTAAGTACTTTCAACTGTGAAGGTACAAACTCCAGACAACAAGTAGTAAGTGCAAGTACATTAGCTTTAAATAAGTAAAGCTACAAAGAGACATATGAAAGTGCAGCTTCAAGATTTTTTAATTTCTTTTTTTTTTTTTTGTCCGAGGTGTAGTCGGAAGAGATGTGTTTTTAGCCTTCGGCCGAATGTGTGTAGGCTTTCGGCCATCCTGATATTGGTGGGGAGCTCGTTCCACCCTTTGGGAGCCAGGACAGTGGACAGTCGGGATTTCGTTGAGTGATTAGTTCTCCCTCGCTGTGAGGGAGCAGCAAGCAGTTTGGCTGATGCAGAGCAAAGTGGGCGGGTTGGGGTATATGGTTTGACCATGTCCTGGATGTAAGCTGGGGCTGATCCATTCATGGCCCTGTATGTAAGTACTAGTGTCTTGAGGCAGATGCGGGCAGCAACTGGTAACCAGTGAAGAGAGCGGAGGAGCGGTGTAGTGGGAGAGTACTTGGGGAGGTTGAAGACAAGCCGAGCTGCTGCGTTCTGAATGAGCTGCAGGGGTCGGATGGCACATGCCGGCAAGCCAATCAGGAGGGAGTTGCAGTAGTCTAGACCTGAGATGACTAGAGCCTGAACCAGAACCTGAGCCGCCTTCTGTGTTAGAAGTGGACGTATCCTTCTGATGTTATGCAGCAAGTATCTACACGATCGGGTGGTTGCAGCAATGTTAGCAGTGAAAGAGAGTTGGTCGTCACACCCAGGTTTCTAGCAGTCTGGGTGGGGACTACCACAGAGTTGTCAATTGTTATAGTCAGGTCTTGGGTAGGAGAGCCTTTCCCTGGAATGAAAAGGAGCTCAGTCTTGTCAAGGTTGAGTTTCAGATGGTGTGTGGACATCCAAGAAGAGATGTCAGTTAGGCAGGCCGAGATACGTGCTGCTACTTGAGTTTCAGACTCAGGAAAGGAAAGTATTAATTGGGTGTCATCTGCGTAGCTGTGATAAGAAAAGCCGTGTGACTGAATGACAGACCCGAGAGAGTTGGTGTACAGAGAAAAGAGGAGGGCACCCAGGACTGATCCCTGAGGAACCCCAGTTTCGAGTGGGCAAGGATCTGAGCTAGATCCTCTCCAAGTTACCCGGTAGGTACGGTCTGCCAGGTAAGATGTGAGCAATGATAGCGCAGAGCCTGAGACACCCAGATTCTGGAGTGTCGAAATGAGGATCTGGTGGTTCACTGTGTCAAAGGCAGCAGAAAGGTCCAGAAGGATGATGATGGAAGAAAGATCGGTTGTTCTAGCGATGTGAAGCTGCTCAGTGACAGCAAGGAGGGCAGTTTCTGTTGAATGACCAGCCTTGAAGCCAGACTGGTGGGGATCAAGAAGGTTGTTCTGGTGGAGATAGGTAGAGAGTTGATTGTAAATGGCACGCTCAAGAGTCTTAGACAGAAATGGAAGAAGGGAGGCGGGTCTATAGTTATTTACATCAGAGGAGTTGTGTAAGTAGTTGAGTTTGTATAAGTACGAACAGTGAATGACAACAGCCTGCCCTGTTTGTGGCCCCACGCCAATTGGTTCCTACTGAATACGCATATTTTTAAAAACAAAGATACACTTTCATTCAATAAAATAAAATAATTGTGTATTAATACACTTTTTTTGCCGTGTTCAGAGAAAAGACATTTTTTTGTTAGTAAGATCCATTCATTGTTGAGGACATTGTTTCTGGATGTTATTGTTCTATTTCTTATGTGTAATTTTGCAGTGAATGCAGTGAACACCACAAACAAACAAACAAACAAAGGGTCAATGCAGGTGAGGACCACATTTGCATTAGCACTTCACTAGCATAGCCTCAACAACAGACCAGTCATGCAACTCAAACTGTACGTATTATAAAATCCATGTACTCTATCCTATTTTCAGGTGGACACCAAACAGGATTCAGAGAGCTTTTGAGGATGACTTTGGGTGAGGTTTTGGTGATCCTGGATGAAGTATAACCACAAATACACAAAGTCAGCTTTTGTAACCTCTAGCTTGTCGCAAGAGGCTTTATAATTAAGTAATTTTCAAAAGGGTAGGACCAAATATAGAGGGTGTGGAAGGAATCCTCAATAAAGTGCAATTAGATCTTTTCTGCAGCTTTGACACAGCAATGTTGCACATTGGGGAAAAAAATGTGTTTGTTTGGAAAATGCTCAAACAGAAAGTGGTTGCCAATAAAGAGGCAGCATCAAAACAAGCTGCATTCACGATACATGTTGACATCTCTTAGCCCGGTCGATGTGCTGTGCCAACGGCCTTTCTATCCAAAGCAACATTATTCACCGCTTTTAAATGCTGTGTAATCAGTAGCTGCTATGGAGCATTTGGCGAGCGCTCACCAAAGCAATGTGTCCTCCCACTGCTCAACTTGCAAAACTCCAGCATGTGTTTCCTTTTTTATAAGAGCTGTGCAGACTGAGTGCAGCTAACAGTGTCCTGGTGGCTTTTAAATAAATCTATCTGGATGGTTTTCTGTTTTCTAAGGCAACCAAGGACAACAAAACCATTATTCATCATGATGAGCAAGACAGCAGTTTAAAGTTTTATGGAGGTTCAAGGTGTGCCATTGTAAGCATGTTTTACCTTCAACCTTGGCCAATGAAAGCCTGTACAATTGAGGGGAAGGCAAGCTAGCTGTTTTTTTATTATTATTATAGTTTCAAGGTTTTTTGTAATTGTTTTTCAAGCCCTTGTGTTAGCAATTGCTTTTTGAAAGTCTCTCTATGCTGAAACTAAAATGTGGACTTTCAGACAGCAACTATACAACATACCAAATATTCATAAGTGCCCATGAAAGATTCAACTTTTCTTACCCAAACACAAAATTGTCCTCTTGTCCTGTCCTATAAGGCCTGAAATCATCAAGACGATCCAGAGTTTCTTAGTCTGAGGGCGTTTCATAGAGATCCCCGGCGAACGATTGCACAAGTGTGTGGGACTCTGTTTGGCTCCTGCTACGGTGCTCAGAAAACAAGTGAACGCTTAAGAACATAGCTTTTGGCCTCAGATTGACACCTACTGTGATGAGTGTGAGGTTGTGTGTTTAGACGACAACTCACCTGTATGTATGTGGACGCTTTGAGAAGATGTGTGGAAAGTTTGTTGTTTGAGGTCTCTTTGTTTTCCTTTTCAGATCCTTTTGAGGTGACTGTTTTAAAATCCTGTGCACAGCTGCAGTGTGCCTTGCTGTTGTCGCTGCTGCTGGTGGCTTGACATAATTTTTCTTCATGTAGGGTGCTGGGAAAAACATAAAAAAAAAAAATAATACAAATCATTTCTGTTTGGGTCGTGCAGCAATCTCCGTGTAATGACATGCAAATGTGTCTCTCAGACGGTGAAAATGTGTTGGCCTGGGAAGCTCAGCCCGCTTTGATGTTGGAGCTGGGCTCATGATGCGTTCATGTCATGTTGGAAGTTTGCGTAGCCTCCAGTGTCACCCACTTCCCACCCACATGTCATGAATTGTAGAAGTGCTGGAACTGAGATTTTTGACATACATGATGCTAAAAGTGATATGTTTTGATCATCTGGATGCGATCAATGTTATTTATGTAAAGCAGTTTATGCTGTAGTTTATCTGTGGTTGAATCTTGGCAGGCTGTGTTTGTGCCCGAGCCACCAAAGTCTGGCCAATAATCGTCCTGGTCGGAGCTACTGGCAGCTGCTGCCATGATTTAGGTTTGTTTGACGACACAGAAAGACACAAAACAACAATGGTGGCTTCTAAAGAGGTTAGTGTAGATGCTCCAAGGGTTGGGTTCTGTGTAACAAACGTGTCTGGTTAATATTCAGGTGAACTCTTTCAGATGTCTGAAATAATTTCACCTCTGCATAAATCATAGAAACCTCTTTGGAACAACACAACACCAATTGATAACAAGTAATAATGCAAGCACACACACACACACACACACACACACACACACACACACACACACACACACACACACACACACACACACACACACACACACACACACACACAAAGCCCTTAAATGGCTGAGGAAAAGGGAGGGTTTACATCCTCTGTGGGAGTCAACATGTTGTCAGAGTCCATAGGCAGCAAGCCCTCTGCAAGAGGGTGCTAATGTTGTCAGCCAACATATCCAATGCAATTGTCAGTAAGAGTTTGACCTAGAAGAGGAAATGCAAAGAAATCAAATAAACCCTCAACCACAACAAACAAATTGCATATTTATGTAATTCCTGTCTGATGTGACAAATTCATGAATATTGGAGGATGTCTTTTAAGATGTTGAATAAGAGATTATTTTAGCCCAATCTCTTTTCTTTCCATTCATTTGCAGTCCTCCAATTCCAATCCAACAATTGAGTTTTATTTACGGCATAATTGTGTCAAACATGGGGTAGCATGGTTGTGCAGAACAGTTGGATGGCCATTTTCATCAGAAGGCTTTGTAGAAAGTTTACAGCAAAACTGTGCCGTATAAACACTGTAGAAATATATACGTTTAAAACATGTTTAGGAAAGAGCATTATCTTTTGTTCAACAACACAAAGGTGAATGAGCTGTAGCATAGATAGTCATATGTAATTAATACACTGGGACTGTCTCTAAAAAGCAACATGAAGTAGGACATGATGATAAATCTACACTGTTGTAAAGCAATAGAAAATGTTTTTGTTGCAGATAGCACCCTCTTTAAAAAGTAACAGAACCTTTTTTATTTAAAGAACTGCTTTAAGAAAAACTTTTCTTCAGGGATCCATTCATGGGTGAAAGAACATCAGACCAATAGAAAAAAATAATCAATAATGATTTTCCTTTCTATAGTCTGGTGATTTTATTTTGAAAGTAACACCAGGCATTATTCAGGTGCATACCTTCAGACATTAATCCGTAGGGAACTTTTATACGGAGGTGACATGGAGGAAAGAAAAAAAACGAAGGAAAAACTGGGACAAACACTTTTGCGAGATCTCAAGTTTCAGATCTCGAGTTTCATTTGCGAGATCTCGCAAATCCAACAAACAAAGTAGATTAGATTACCAACACATGTTCTTGTCTTAAAACATAATGAGCAGGACATTAACATTAGAAAAATAACATTGTTTCTCCTGCTGAGGCAGATATCAAATCTAAATTGATCACCAAGTAGAGCTTCTGCTCGTTGAGACAACACTATGTCTTCTCACTGACAGTGTCAGGCTCATGCTGGGGTGATGGACTACTGGTGCATTCTAGTACATCAATCACTCTTGGGAATCCAATGAATAATTTCAGCACTCTTAATATGCAGTAGTAAATTGAAGTCATTATTGATAACTATCATCAAATAATGCAAGCTACCTGCTAGTTAAATAGCCCATTTTTAGTGGGCAAATGGCCTGGAAATGCTACAAACATTCATTATATGTTTAATATAATAAATCATCACAGAAGGCGAAGTGGCTGGCGTACCTCTAAATAGAACAGCCTTGAGAACAGTTCTTCTTACTCTCTGTTAATTCAATACTGCCCCACTGTGCAGTTTCTTTTATTACTTGTTTCATGAAACAAGAAATGAAGTAAGCTCAATACCAACAAAACTGAACTCATGAGTTGAGACTCTCAAAAGAGTTACGTGATAAATGGAAAGCATTTTATGGTTTCTGTTGTTTATCTTCCTCTTGAAGTCCTGTGTCACTTAAAGAACTACAGTGGCTTCATTACAAACACTGGATTGTGATGATTATTGCTTTCTATTGAGCTGCACTGATGAATCCTAATGTGAATCCTAATCAAATAACCTCAGACAAGAGACTGAACGAACATTAGAAACTGACAACATCAGCTGTCTGTGAACACCTGAACAAAACCGGTCAAAGCATTTACTGGGAAGAGGTCAAAGTCATCGACCAGAAGTCAGTGGGTGGCCGAAGAATGACCAAAGAGGCCATTCACATCTGACCAGCAGGTCAGCTTTTCCACTTACCTCGTGAAATATCCCCACATCTATTAGATGGACTTCCATTAGATGGAAATATTGGTACAGACATTAATGTTTTCTAGAGGATGTATCGCAATGATTTTGGTGACTCCCTGACTTTTCCTCTAGCACTACCAGCAGGTTGACATGTGGGGTTCCGAGGGAAAGTCTTGACAACTGTTGGATAATTAGGTCATACTTTCGATTTGTTCAATACTTTGGTTCATCTTTCTGACAGATTGGTTTTCTTTACAATGAACACAAGCTCAAAGAGCTGAAAGTGTGGCTGTATACTCTTGGGGCCCTATTTTCGTGGTGGCAACCATTGGGTATATTCCTTACCGCAAAACAGGCTGCAATGTAATCCTTTGGGGTTATATGACACGTTTATTTGAGTTATTAAGTACAATTTTTTAGACAAATTTCCCACAGAGGGTTCAATGTATAGCCTAGGTCATAGTCTAACCAGGCCAAACATGGTTTTCTTATTAGAACAAGTTAAAAAAAAGTTCTAGTAAGACCTCCCATTTCTAGGAGTGCAACTGCCAAAATAAAACACTTTCATTTGGCAACTGGCTTCTGAAGAACAGCTTAACAGAGTCTTGGCATAGATAAGTGTCTGGTGCTCTAATAGAGAGACTTGACATTGACATTCTCTCACCACAAATTCCCTCATTTAGAAGTTTTCTGCTGATGGTAGCTGACACTGTCTCAGACACTAATTTGGTCTCACTCATACGTGTGAAATTGGGCTAAAATGTGATGACTGGATTGGCTGTGGTGTATGTTTGTAAAAGACAAGCTCTATGTGAGTGAGACTAACTCTGGCAACGTTGCTTCCATTCGCTAAAAGTGGGACTGGGCCATTGTTTTCTCTATAGGGTTGATGTGTTGACAAGTCACAGGGTTGTTCTTTATTTTTTTTAGCAGCGTTTCTACATCAAATCTTGAAGCCATTTGAATTTTTTTTTTAAACCGCAGTATGCCTTATTAATCTCTACTCACTAGAGATGATGAAGTTAGAGCGGAGATGGTGTTGCCTCTTCACTTTTCTCAAAATGTTATCGACCCTAAGCCCAGAGACTCATCTCTTTCTTTCCAGCTGCCCCAATAATGAATCATTTTAACCGTGTTTCCATTGCTGTCTCATCAAACAGTTTGAGAAGACGCAACTTTAAGAGGAATTCTTTGCAATTTGATTTGGACTTCCAGCACTCAATAACACTTATCATAACATTTCACTTAATGTCAGCAACAGCAACACAGCCATACCAGGAAAATGGACTCCACAAAACAGCCGGCATATCCTTTCCTCTAATAACCAAATCAACACACCTGATTTGCCCTGTTTTGGTGTCGGCATACAGTATGTTCATATTTAGCTTGTTGAGAACAACCTGAAAGGAATGACCTTACCCAAACCTTTTTTTTCTCCACTGGCACAAAGATTACTAGGCCTACCTGTGACCTGTGTGTTTTTACTACTTCACCCGCAAACATTTTTTAGGTGAAGGAGATTGTTTATTTTCTGCACTCCTAACATAGCAATCCTTTTGTGAAGCTCCCATTAAGCTGTTATATGGTCCTTTTTTTCATTTAGGCTTCTGATACAATTATAAGGATATGATAAAGGGATATAAGTTCATCCAGATGTAACCCAAGTTCATGATACATTTCCCACAGACATTACAAAAGAAAGTGCAAGAACTTAACCATCTATATGGCTCTCCATAACTTCAACTTTTTTTTGAACTCATATTTTATTTTCATTAAAATATTCAATTCCATACATACAATACAATTTTACATTTTTACCTTACACTTCACACATTTACAGCTGCTACAAAATACACAAATAAACAAGTAAAACAAAACTTCTCTTTATAAATGTGGGTCTTTGTAGCCTCATTGCATATGTAATTTGTTCCATATCATACAGATCCCATACTTTTTTAAGCATAACTTCAACTTTTAACAATCTTGTCACAGTTTGGTACCAGGTCCTTCCCTACGTTTAGACTGCATTTTGCAAAGTGAAGCGTTTAATAAAATAAGTTTTTAAGAAGGCCATGGCGGGTGAGTAAACAGGGGGGGGGGGGGGGGGGGGGTAGAGTGATGTACTTTCAGGACTATTCTAGGACCATGTATAACTATATTGAATAAGCCTTCAATAATGGAAAGTACAAAGCAGAAGGGTTTATTATAAAACTCCACCATTACAAATTAGAACTTCATTACTCATACATGCAGACAGTAAAATAATTAACACAATATCAGCTCTTTATCCAAAACTCTAATGCAATTCATTTCGGTGGAATTATAAAAGTATATTAATGGTTATTACAGGATTCTTCATTGATCCCTGAGAAACCCATATTTATCTTGTATCCCTTTCTTCCGCTGCAGGGTATCTGATCAAATAAATCCAATGCTATATATTAGCAGAAATTGTATAAAATGTCATCCTTAACAGAAGAAGTAATCAAACACCTGTGAATAGATTAGAAAAACTATGAGTTACACTAAAACAATAAAATGTCATGATATTTATAAAATACAAAAGATGGCTTGCAGGGTTCAATGTCTTGCTTAAGGGCACTTCAGCTGAAAAATTGCTGACAGAAGAACTACTAATAGAAATTGTTTGAACCAGAGAGAACTGTCCAACTGAAAGAAGTGACAAGCTGAGCCAAAGTCAATTACTTTTTCAGCTGGAGAGGATCAGTAACAGAGTTTATGATCACTGATCAAGATAAGTGCCCTCAGCATCAAAAGTGCCATGACCACTTGCGATAGCACTGAGAGGGGACAAGGTAAAGCCCAAAATCCTTTTTATTGATGACTTTATGAGAAAGCTAATAATGCACTGAGGGGCCAAAATCTAATCCAGGGAGTATAGGAGTATAAAAACCATATCACAGGTTTCTAAGTATGAAACAAAGAAGATACTGATTGACTGGCCTAAGGCGACGTGGAGTATATGCAGTATAGTGCACCTCCATCTAGAAAACCTGTCTGAGTACAGCTGGGTGGACTGAACAACTCAAAACATAGTAGTGATTGTAAGTCTGACTAAAAGTCATTTGTGATGTTCTTCTGTTATTTGTGTTACATGGTATTTATAGTTATTTGATCTCATTTTATTCTTTATTTTCATGTCCTATGTTGGGTTGAATCTGTGTTTTTTCTTATTTTTTCATCGATTTTAGTAGGCCTGTGTTTGAAGTGGGTTATGTTGTATGTAAATAATTTTGTATTTTTTGTGGATGATCAGTTGTTTTAGTGCTTGTATTTACTGACTGTGGGACAGTATATATTTTCCGTACATTTTTTTGTCACTATTTCACAGTTTTAATGAATACAACAATGAATAGAGAAATACATCAGAATCAGGATGTGCAAAAATACGTCATAATAACAGGGGACGTGCAAAAGTTCACAGTATAGATACTGCAATAGTCCAAGATGTGCATTATCTAACGCTAAACTAAAGAAAATGAACAGGCTAAATAAAAAGGGCAAAGCATAATATGGGCAGAAATATGTGTCACCAGAAATTTTATTTGAATCATCCATATTTGAACTTGAATTGCTTAACTTGAATAAGCCTTGTTGAACATCATTTGAATTATATTGTTTGTTTAGAACTTGAACAATTGTATCAACAAACCGAATTGTAATAGCAAAATTGAATTAATTAGTTTGTAACTACATTTTCACTAAAACTGAATTTTAATTATAAAATTGAATTCAATCGAATAAATAATAAAATTAAGTGATTACATTTTTTGTTGAGCAAATCAAATTCAAATAAAAATTATTCAGTTTCTACTGAGTTGACACATCTCCATTAAAAATATTTTAACAGAAATGTAGACTTAAACAACCAACCATGCCAACAACTTAGTAAGAGCAGTATACTACATTACCCTAAATACACTGCGAGTGCACTTTACTACGGCAAACAGGAGAAGGCAAAATTAAGCCTTCGCAGTTCGCACATTGTTAGGCGTGTTCTGCTGTTGATCGAAAAAGTTTGTTGGAAACGTTAGTTTGTCGTATGTAAATAATGACAGGGTTTTGTCGTCGTTAAATTTAGGTGAAACTCATTAATACTGTCGTTAGCTGTCTAACGTTAGTTAACTTAGCCTCGCAAAGTTCTCTTAATACATCCATGCGCAAAGCTAAAACAAGTGTAACGTAAGCTAGCGGTATCTAGCTAGCTAACTTAACGTTAACGTTACTTCACTTTCTTTCTTCTTTAGGGCATAATTTAAGTTCGTGTTATTTCCTAACATCACAGTTACATCGACATAGCAGTTAACAATGCAAGACCATGGTAGTCTTGAGAGAAGGAATGTGTCCTGGACTGGATGAGGATTTAGTCCGTGACCTACGTGCTGCCGATATTAAAACAGGTGAGTGTGTGATTTGAGGAAATTTCATCTTAATCAAAATCCAGACCAGCCATAACAAGCATGGTTTCTTGTTTTCACAGTGGAGGACGTGGTCTCGTCTGACATTGAGGAACTTGCTCAGAGATGCTCTGTATCATATAAGGTATGTATACCATACATTCAAATACATATATAGCTCATTCACTGAGGTGAAGGACCCCGAAGACTATGTCAGTAAACACCCTGGGAATCAGCCTTGCCAGATTGGATTGTCAGTTTCCAGTTCAGTCATATTTTTACCACGCTGTGGAGATAGGTCTGGCAATGCGGGACTACTCCTATTCCACCTATTACATCCACCATATCCAACTCCAGCAGGTGTTTAAAAACATGCACCGAAGTGCTGCTTCAATTAAGCCCCTTAAACCAAGTGCATTGCCTCATTTTTTAATTTTACCTTTATTTAACCAGATAAGTCAATTGAGAACCAATTCTCATTGACAGTGGTACAAGACATGTAAACATAGCCTAAATACAGCTAGTGCAGTAAAATAACACAACTAAAATACTCAAAAGCATCACAGTATATACAGTATAGCCTACTGAGTAAGTTATATACAACTGAGCTCTATGTAGGTACTGTGTTATAGAGAAGGCAGCTGTGACAAAGCGATTGGCAGATCCCTGAAGACAAACTAATAACAAACAAATCACATTATTTCCTTGTAAAGAATCAAATGCATAGCTTTCTTTTGCAGTGTTAAAACGAATTTAAATGAAACAATAGACACCCACACTTTAATATACTTGGCATAAACATTGTAGCATGGGTGAATAAGGCCGTGACCAATATCATGTTGATCTTTCACACTTTTCACCCACACACAGTATGAGTCTCATTCTGTAAGTGATTTATATTAGGTGATCTTTTTTATTTATTTTTTTTATAAATATTACCCTTTAATGTAAGGAGACCTCCCACTTGGCTTGTTAGTATGTACACCCATGGCAAGCCAGTAATTGCGTTAACAAGCCAGGAAAAATTGTTTAACAGCACAGGTACAATTCAAGGTTGAAGATCACATTTGCTTCCTAATTTTTCTGTATATTTAGTTGTATTTTCCCCACTCAGCAATTATAACTAGACTACAGAGGTCCCTGTAGATATAACAAGGTTTGTCCTTACTAATTTAGTTCATAAGCAAGGAGGCACTGTTGCATCTAGTTTTAAGCATTATGTATTATGGTTTTATCAACTTTTATGGTTTTCATGATTTCCTTCCTCATTTTTATAATGCCTATGTATTTATATAGCGTTTTTGTTGTATGTCATTGTATTACTGTGTTGCTGTGTACTGTTAAAACACTATGGTACCAATAGCATGACTTTGATACCAGTTCTGAACTTTTTTTTCATACCAATTTTATAAAATTCATTTTAATAAAAAGAAATTACAACATAACACATTACAGTACAAATCTGTATTTTTTATTTTTCAATTCCTTTGCACCTATGTGACGCACACTGTAGTCAAGCCCCTCAAAATACATCACACACACACACACACACACACACACACACACACACACACACACACACACACACACACACACACACACACACACACACACACACACTTCTCTGTGCGTAACATAGCTTTTCCTGCCTGACAGTCAATCATCAGCATTATTAGATCTTGATACAAGCACGCTGCATGGTTATTGGCTCACTGACACTGATGAGATTTACTCCTTATATTGAAATTTGGTGTTGAATGACTGATGTCTTGGTTTACCACTGTGTACTGTCTTGTTTGGATACATATTGTTTTAATAATATGTAGCCCCCCCCACCCTACTATCTTAACAGAAGTCGCATGGCAAAATTTGTTACAATAAGAAATAAAAAGTTTTTTAAATATAGTTGGATCTGTACACTATGCAATAAACAATAAAAAAGTTTCTAGCCATGAGGAAAGCAAAACTAAAAAAAACTCCTTGTTGGGTCTGCCACAAAGTCCTTCATTATCAGTTTGAACCTACGAAGAAAGGCCAGCTGTTTCAGTTTTAAATCATTTCACAGTGAGAACCATGAAAAAAAAAAGCGCAGACGACCATGATAGAAATTCAACCAAACTCAGTTCTGACCTTATGGGCAGATAACAGGAAACTATTATTTTTGTTTTAGATCATAAACAGTGTTTCCACCAAACTTTTTCAGAGATATAAGAGTGCAAAAATAAGGAAAGTGACCCACAAGGACCTTCTAGATAAGTGTACTGTATTAGTTAATAATTGTGTGTGGACAGGGCATGGAAGTCAACCCAAGCTTTCTTGATACAAAAATGAGTGAGAGTTTTACAATTCGTAACACATCGTCACTGGTCAAACTGTCTGTCTGTACATCCAGTCTGGACATTAGTATTTTGTAACCCCAAGAGAAACTTTAGAAAAGTGTGAAATATATTGTATGGCCTCCATCCTCCTATCTTCTTTTCATGTTGGCTACATGTAATTCAACCTGTGACTGTAGATCCCCCAATGACTTGCATATTATAGGAGTTAAGTACCACCTTGATTGAGATGATGAAAGTGTTTGAAGAATATCATCACAGAATTAATGAAAGTTTTTTTCACCCAAGAAAGGAATATTCTTCTTTCCATCACTGCCTGCAGCAGGTTTAGGTCATCGCCGTGGCCGAGCTAGACTTCCTGACCAGCTTGTTCAGCCTGCAGGCGTCCCCTGAGCTGATAACCAGCATCCCTCTGGTCCATCAGACTCCTGCTGTTGATTTGAACCATTGTTGTGCACACACAACGGCTAGGAGGTCAATGCTAGGTCATCTGCACCGATGTGTTCATTTGACTAAAGCAGCCTGCAACACTTAAATTAATTAAAGCTGCGCATGGCAAGGTTTCTATGTAAAAACACACCCATTTTATAAGCCTACATCCCAAATTGGGGCGCCAACATTAACACTAATTGAGACCCAACAGATTTGCCTTATTTCCCCTAAATACATTTCTATTGTTGGACATGAATTCTGGATGGAAATTCTCTCTTCCCAACAGAAGAGACTAATCAGAATGTAAGCCTGCTAAACAGCAGTAAGTGCCCTTTCTCTGATCTGTTTTCATGAAAAGCTTCACAACCCAGCCTGTTTAGTGAACAGTGTGTTTTCATGCAGAAGGCTGATGATGTCCTACTGTAGTGTGGTAGGTAGTAGGTTCCCACATCAAATAATCTTATACTTCTGCTCACAAGCTAATTAAATTTTCCTTAGACAATCACATATTTATTTATTGAAAACAATCCAAAGATCTCATTAGATGATAGCAGAGCAAGAGTCCTGATCTGATTGGTCTTTTTCCATTATTATTGTAGAGTGGAGGAATGTTTGTTCAGTTGCCTCAGGCGGTCATGCTGCCTGTAGTCATGCTCAAGTAGGGCATCTTTTGTAATGTGACATATTTCCGTGTGAAAGTGAGTTTGTGGGCAGTGTATAATTATGAGAGGGATATGATAAGTAGGCGTAACTTAGCGACCATGGAGTCTCAATTGACAGGCTGATTAATCTGCCCATAGGCGGCCGATTGCAGGACGTGGCGGCGGTTCCTCTCAGCTTCGCCATGTATGAATAACCACAGCGGTTTAGAGTGATAGCAATAGAGAACGATACCCACCCATTATTAAATCTGGAGGCAAACTAAAATATCCAATGATATCGCCCTGGTGGCTACTGTGACTCACAAACCAACGGTCAAGTGCAGTTTTATATGATGGGAGGGGTTGGCTGGATGCCCAATATTACATTTTATTGGATGCATTTATGTGTGTGCCCTGGAGTGCAATATAAGTCATCAAAATATTAACGTTCTACAGGAGGAGAAAAGTGTGATGTTTATACTTACATTCTCAGAAAAGCTTTTTTAACATATATGTGACATATACCAACAGATTGGTTTGTAGTTTGGTGATTTTAAGTTCCACGTTCATGTTAGCTAGCAACTAGCGGTAATCGCTAGTTGCTTTCAAAGTCAATCAATCTATTAGTTGTTTGGTCTATAAAATGGTAAAACATGTTGATTAGTGTTTTCCAAAGCCCAAGATCAAAATCTTGTTTTCTGGAATCAGAGAATTTTTTCCTTTTTTTTAATATAACAAATTATTCAATCCGACTAATCGATTATCAAAACAGTTGGCGATTAATTTAATAGTTGACAAATAATCGATTAATCTTTGCAGCTATAGTTCATGTGGAAAACTTCTGCTTTAAAAGCTGTTGTATCAGCATCAGACAATAAAAAAAAAAAAGTCACGTAATGACTGCTGTTCTTCTGGTGCCATCACCGTGTGGGATATAGAGGTAGGCGGAGATGTTTTGGATATCTCTCCCTAATATATAAAACAGCAGGACTCCATTATAATTAACTGAATGATGCCTAATTGTCATATGTGCTTGTTTGTATTAGGACTGGGTATTGTTAAGAAAAATTACCTTTTTTTTCATTCTGTCATTCTATACCTATCATGTGAATATAGTAGAAGCATCTCGGCACGCTGAAATGGCAACTTCGTTAAATGCTGAACTTCACCACACCACAGGCTGTGTGGGTTGTGGCTGCTGCAGTATTGGGCCAATCGCACATTGCATCAAATCAAATGCTTGCGATGATTGGCTGCAAGCAAATCCATACAAGTATTATGGGGAGGGTTTGGTTGTCTCAACTGAGCAGTGATAGAACATGATTGGCAATTTTCGATATCTTTCGACTTTTAATCAATGAAACAAAAGATAACCAAGCTAAATGATAATAAAATAATTATTAATCCCAGCTTAATCCTGAACCATTGCGGTTGAATACCTAAAACTAAGTATTGCAAAGGGATACAAGCGTCGGTATGGAGCAGAACCTGCCCTACGTTCTTGACATGCTCTCCAGAATGCGATTTAACCTTACTAGTTTTAATCTTATTTGGTGGTGGTGTTTAATTTTTTGTAAATTACCTGCTGACGCCATTTAAATGCAAAGTGGCCCACTGTAATTTCAGTAATCAAATATTAAAGTGCTCATATGCTTTTTGGCGTTTTCCCTTTCCTTTATTGTATTATATATCTTTTTTGTGCAAGTAACAGGCTTTCAAAGTGAAAAAGCCCAAAGTCCACCCTAAAGGGACTTACCTTATCCAACAGAAAACAATCACAAACTGCTCCAAACAGCTCTGCTGTAGTCCAGCCTTTACTTCAGAGACGAACGTGCGTCACGTTGTAACACGTTATAATGCTCGTCTAGCTGCTAGCGTGGTGCGACCTCGTACTCTGCTTCTGAATTAGCTAGTAGTCCTTACCTAGCTACTGAGCATGTGTGACTCCCAACAAAGATGAAACAGAAGTGAGATGTCTCACTCTGTAGCTAAAACAGAGAGCTCAACACACAGGGTGAAAAGAGGAGCTGCGGCAATGTGCAGTACAACAAAAATATGGTGTTTTTTGAAAATTAAACCATGTAAACCTATTCTGATATAACCTCTAAATACAATTATGAACCTGAAAATGAGCATAATATGAGCACTTTAACCAAATCTGAGCAGATAGTGTGGATATGATTACATTATTTTTTTAAAAAAGCCAACATTTTGCTTTGGGATTATAATCACAATGGCCCAATTGGGCAGAAAACTACCCAATCTGGCAACGCTAGCTGAGGTAGATCAGTACATGTTGTGTTGTGGCTTATCCATGCAGCAGTGTGTGAGCCTCATATGCTGTAATTATTGTATTTCAGGCTCTATTTGCCATCCGCCGAGTGCTGCTGGCCCAACACACAGCATTCCCCGTGTCAGGCGCTGATCTCTATGAAGAACTATTGAGCTCAACAGCCATCCTCTCCACTGGAAATCCCAGGTAAAGACAATTCTGCACACACAGCAGAGCACACTGTTTTTTTATCTTTCGAGGACTGGGATTTAACGGTGGGCTGAGTGCGACAAGAGCTTAACGGAAGATTCACCTCCACAATAAAATATGAATTCCTAAGGACACTTCCCCACATATTGAATTAAAAGACATTTCCCCAGTGTTCAGTTTAGAGGCAAAAGTGATTTTGTGGTGATGCTTGTTTGTTCGTGTAGTGGCTTCTTCATCTGGGCCAACGGATATAATTTCAGATTAAAGTGTTTGATTTGTTAAGTGGTTGTAGTAGTTATATTTTGAAAGTCAAAGGACATAATTTTACATGCTGCACCTAATTATTTGTGCTTAAACTACTATTGTTGTAGGGATGCATTTAAGTCATTTGTTAGTTTTGCTCTTCAGCTTTGCAGACCAGCACAGACTGTCCACAGTCACAGGATAACATGCAAAATCAATAATATTGTACATTACAAGTTTTTTCGTAACCAGATTCCTCTCCATTGATCCAATTTATCAAACTAAAATCTTTTCAGTGTTGTTAAAATCAAATTTGCATTGAACTGTGCCGGTAAAATATGCATCTGGAGTATGGTAGCTGTAGTTAAAAATACAGCAGAGCAATAGATTGTTTTAGAAATGGTCTGTGTGCTACATTTTTGTAGCTAGAGCCTCCTTCTTTGCTTGTTATTCTATTTGGCTCGTGAACGCAGCCTGAAGTGGCTCTGATATATCAGCTGCATTAACTTGGCCTCTAGCTTGACTACTTTCCACACAAAAAAACCCATCACTGACAAGTCCTTTAAAACATTTTCTGGTACATCGGAAAATCAAAATGTAATGACTTGAAAGAAACCAAAGAATCCCACTGCTACCAGCATGGCATTGTATTACAGCACTACTTAGTGAGTTAACTTGCAAAAGTGAGACACAGCATCCAAAGGTTTGCACAGAGATGAGTGCTGGCATCACAAGATTCAGCTATCTGTATGCAGTCATAGCACAAAGCGTAGCACATAAATTCTCCACTTTTAGAAGGGAAATATTCTTTAGCCAGGACACAGACTGCCCTGGACAAATCTGTGAAATGGGCCAGCATAGCATAATTTATAGGATGGCACCTTATCTACAGTTAAACTAACTGTTTCGGCATAATTAATGACCACAGTTGTTTTTTTCTCTCTCCATTGCTCCTTTTTAAATGGTTTTCATAAATTAGTTAGTGCTTTGGATTAGTGATATGAAACTGAATCAGCCCTGTGTAAAGGCGTGTGATTTGTGTGCCTTGGCTGCGCTCTACTGGTGAAAAGATGAACTGATGAATGATGCTCTTTGCTGTCCATGGTGTCACAGTTTGTACAGTCAGTATGGTGTGTGGTTTATGCAGAGACAGAGGAAACGTACAGTTAGTTTCCAGTTTATTGGGTATGCCTAGCTAAAACTAATGCAGTCTAATACATCATCCCTGGAAAAGCAGCACCTTAAAAGTCGTAGTGTTCCGTTTTTGTTCAAACTGTTTTAGAGATGTGTTAATTCAACTTCATAGTTAGTTTGGAGGCTGCAGTTTGTGGTGCTGTTGAATTGTATTGAGTTTGAAAGGTGTTTCTAATATTTAGTGTCCTGTGAACAAAATATTAGAAATATGCAGTACAGTGCAGCACAAACTAAAACCTCCAAAATGATAAGGTTGAATTAACTCCTCTTAAACAGGTCCATCAAACCTAAACATTATAACTGTCATGAAGGAAGGATGTATTGCAGGGGTGTTTTAGTGGACTGCATTAGGGCAACTGAGTGTATAATATGTAAAGGATTTTGTAGAGTAGCTGAGAGACTGCAATCTGTTGATGTGCAGAATATATCCTCCTCACTAGCTAATGCTGAGTGTGAAACTAGTTTTCTCGGATGATCGGCTGCATAGACAGAAGACAAGATCTTGCAAGTCTTTGCGTCAGAATCAGTGAACTGGAACTGAAAGTATTTTACAGCTTTGTCTGAGAGAACATCGCCTGAATGAAATGAGGCACATATTTAAGTCTTCATACTCTGTAAAGACGGCCACATTCAGACTTTTTCTACCTAAAGCCAGACGCCCTGAAGGCTGTAATCACTGCTAAGACTTCTCTTCAGCTTTCAATCACATCTGTTGCTGGACACCTTTTGGCATATTAATTTAATTTCTGTTTCTTCTTCCAGCTGTTTGATGCACAGTGAATAGGAGTCTTGAGCCCGAGAGGGATACATAGAATGGACATATACTTTTTAAGTGTGTGGTCTTATTTCAAACAACTATGTAGAAGTCAAAGAGTCAAAGGGCCAGATGTACTAACGCTTTTGCGCCCACTTCAGGCGTATTTGTGTCGCAACGTGCGCGTAAAATCATGGCGAGGTATGTACAAACAGGCCGCAATGATGTAAAAGCGCTAACTGCATGTCGTGGGAGCTGAAAAGGGCAAATTGCGTTTTTTGTGTCATGCATATTTATTCATGGGAGGGTCGCGGGGAAAGTGGGAGTTTACCGTAAAGAGATGGGAGGGGATGCGTAAAGAGCGCTTAATTACGTATTCCGCGGTATGTACAAAAACCGCCAGTAATAGCGCGCCTCTATTTTGCGGTGAAAATTCTCCGCCTCTTAAAAGCAGGTGTAAACCTGGAAGCGGGTTTCCTCACATATGCCTCCTGGTGAAATGACAGCAGTAATCCGAGCAAGACGAAGACATAGGCCAAGGAGACGAGCTGAAAGGAGTTTTGCCACAAGGATCACAGATTAAGCAGCCATGCAAGATTACAGTTACTGGAAGAAATCAAAGATGACATCGAATCTCCGACTCAGAGTTCACATTCCAGCAGTTGTTAAACTCCCCGCTACATTACAAATATTGGCATCAGGATAATTTCAAACAGTCATAGCATCAGCAGTGGGAATATCGCAGTCTGCACTCAGCCGTATCATAGCACCAGTACTTACAGTTTACGGTATAGTGGGCGGAGAAAGGCGCTAATTACGGATGACCTGCAGGTTTGGTAAATATGGCGTAAACTATGGTATCATTGCGTTCGCTATCTGCGGGTGAGCCATGGCGCTGATAACGCTACGTTCGCAAATGTACGTACATCTGGCCCAAAGAGCTCAAAGAAAACCCAAGTACTATAACATGATAAAATAACCAAATGTGTTGGTGAACCTTTATACTTAGTTCTTTATCTTGTTAGTAACATTGTGTATGGGAACCTTTCTTGAACTGTCAGATTGTTCTATTCTTAACTAATTGCAGTTGAACTGTATTCCTATTATTTAGCTGTCTCCTTAAATATCGCCAAGAAGCATTTGTCTTTGGCAGTATAACAACACACAGCAACACACTAAGCATTTCATACACTTCCATCACAGCTAGTCGTAACAAACAAAAGTATTCTAATCATTAATAACAAATAATAAATGGAACTCATTTATTTTTAGCCACACAGAATTTCAAAACGGTATGTACAAAGATAAACAGAACGCAACAAAAAGTAAACAAGCCTTATCAGATTTCCGGCTGATGTGGTGATTTGTCATACTCACAGGATGGATGATAAGGGCTGATAATGGTTTATAGCTTTCATCAGCTTGTGTATCATGTAGCCTACATAATGTTTTTGTCAACACTTGATAATATAATGACACAATGATATTATAATGCCATGCATAGGCTACTGCAAAAATGTTCGGGTGTGAACAAGGGATGAGATTCAGACTCAAAAATTGCAAGGATGTCTTCCGGCAATGTCTAATAAGGAATTCAGCCTTGTAGTTCAGTGTAGGTGGCTCTCAACAGCCCACAGCCAGCCTTACAATGAAGCTGCCTGCAAAAGACACGAGAACAATGCTGTTAATTCCCACTATTTCTTTGAATTATTATCCAGGTGCTGGGTATGGCTGCGGAAAGGAAATCAAAAGTCTAAACCAAATGAAATCTGAACCTCTTCATTGTTTCCACTCCAATCACACTATACAGTAAGATAAAGACCTTTAGGTCCAATGACTTCACAGTATTCAGATCTCAGAGTATTCAGAGTGAATTGAAGCAACTGACAGATTACTTTTCACTAAAATTGTATTTTTATATGATTTCACGTAACAAATAATAACATTGAAATAAAAAAAAATGAGTGCAGCCCATAAGAAATTATGAATCTGTGACTTTTGAAGGACAAGATTCACTTTCAGCCTTCTGAGTCCATACAAGAAGACTATCTAGTGCTTCATCAACAGTGCAACCCTCTTTGCACCATTCTCAGAGAAGGCAGGAATAATGCAATTATGTCCATTCCCATCATCTTCACACTCATGCTGTGGAGGATGAGAACCACTATTAACCAGCCACAGGCTTCCAGTGATGCTTAACCTTCAGGCTGAAGGACCTTGGCTATGTAGATTTAACTGCGTCGCTGTCCCATTCATCATCGCACGTGCAGCAAAAGATGAGATTCCACAAGCTACACAGATCATTGAACTCAACATAGACAAATCTAAGCATTCCAGTGCTGAAAGAACAAATGGTTAAAGCATTTCAACAAGAAACACTACCTTGGTATTGATCAAAATATAAGTGCAAGAGTAGTCTGGATCAACAGAAGTACATTTCCAGGATAATTGCTCGACATACATGCCGGATGTCCCTCCGCTACTGCTCTCTGCGCGTTACCAGTCTCAAAATTCCTTTGCTTTGGGAAACAAAAACAAACTTTTGTAATATTGTAATGTAATATTGTATGTGGCGTTTTCTTTTGCAAATGTTCCACCAAAACAAGTTCCTTCCCGAGACCATTTTGGTTTGAACAAATGCAACCAACAAAAAAATCATCCAGCAGCTAAAAAAGGAAATATGGGGTAGAAAATCTATCTTGTAAAGCCATTGCTAAACATCGTGAGGAAAATCTTACCATGTATTTACTTTAAATCTGATCTATGTAGTGCTCCACACCTGCAATAATTTGAACAGGCATTATGTCATTGTTGCTTCTTCAGTATTCAGTCAACTCTAATGGCTACAGCAGCTTTCCAAGCATAGATGTTGAAGCATTTATTCCTATTGTATTTTAAGTCAAAGCTGTGGACAGCTGGGAAGACTGAACAGGCTGTAAACCTGACACCATGACCCATTTTGCACTTGCTTGGCAGTACTATAGTTCACAAAATGAAATCTGATTGGTAAAGTAAGGTAAAGGGAGCCCAGGAATGTTATTGGCTGTTGGTGGCTGATTGTGGAACTTTTAACCTCTGTTCACTCAGCTCAGTAGGAAATTGATGGACCTCTAATGATTTATTACTAAAGGGTATTACTGTGTGAACACATAAAAAAGAGCAGATACACTTATAGCCAAAACACACCGGGTGCGTAAGCTACGGCAATAGCAGTGTAGCACAGCAATTTTTATTTCTGCGGCCATGTTATCCAATCTGTCCTTTCATACTGGGCGCGTAGTGTCCACCCGCGTGCTACAGCAATAGTTTCGTCTAGAAGAAATAGATAAAGTAATAAAACATGGATGATGAAATAGGAATTAATGGGAAGTTAGGAATAGAGTGGTAGTGGAATGAATATACAGAGTTTATATATATATTATATATTTGAGCATCAAAAGTACATTCTTGACCTCAGGAACAGAAGTTTTACAAAATAATTTCAACTCAAGATCCGTTTTTGACCTTTGGTGGTGGCCTAATGACACATACCATATACTGTGATCGCAACACTCTGATTCGATTCTAGCCTTGCATGCCATCACCGCCCTTTTTCTCTCCAATTATTCAGATATTACAAACAAACAGAAAATGTTATGGTGTTCACTTGATTACAACAGTAAACAGTAAACACATTACATACTGTACGTTTCACTTTGTTGGAAATTTAAATTGGCACTATAGATCTTCAGTTGATACACCCGTCCAGAAAAATGTGGAATTTTTTTGTGATTGTTGCAGGCAAAAATCCTTGATTATGCGGCACATTTTCTTAAAAAATGCGATGGAATATGCGGGATATTTATGCAATTTTATGCAATGAAATTGCGGGGAATCATGCAAGCCCCACATATTTTGCGTGGAAATCTGCAATTTATGCGGCGAAAGTGTGGCGTATTTTAAAAATGCGGCCCCCGCATAAATATGCAGACTTTGGTTGATTATGCATTGAATTCTGCGATCGCATAATCACGTTTTTCTGGAGGGACTGATTATACTTGTAACAAACACACACACACACACACACACACACACACACACACACACACACACACACACACACACACACACACACACACACACACACACACACACACACAAAGGTTATTGAAAAGCAAACTAGTTTTTATTTAATTTAAAAGACGAAGCCAGTGGCTAAGATTGATAAAATGCAATGAAACAGCCAGCAACTGAAATTAGGAATTGGCCTAACATCTTACGAATAGTCTGGAACCTAATGCAAGCTCTGTTTATATTGTTCACCCAACTGCAGTTTTTGTTGGCTCTACGAATGTACATGGACTTAATAGTTTATTACATTGGATGGCAGTTGTGAGTAATGTATTGCGCCTTGTTTCTTGCAGCTTAGATAAACTGCTGGATTCAGGCTTGTATACTGGAGAGATAACAGAGCTGTCAGGAGGCCCAGGAAGTGGCAAATCTCAGGTGAACATTTCCTACCTTCCCTCTCCATCACAGATAATTTCAGCCTCATAAATTCCTGCTTTTTAAAATCCCCTCTTCTCATATAGAATAAGAAATTGTACTCTGGCTGAAATGATACTTTTCACAGTTATCCTTTAGCTAACACAAATTATCCATGCTATCTTTAACTATTCCCTGCACGCTTGTCATGTCTTATAGGTGTGTTTCGGTGTGGCAGTGCACATTTCTTACCAGCTGAAACAGAGTGTAATATTTATCGATACAACAGGAGGGCTGACTGCCAGCCGCTTGCTTCAAATGCTCCAAGCTGAAACAAGTAACACAGAAGAGCAGGTGAGTTGACAGGGAATGAGTTTAAAACTAATAATACATGATGTGTAATCTAAGATAATGTGAAACAAACTGTCATTTTACAGATGGAAGCTCTTCAGAGGATCCATGTCTTCCGTTTGTTTAACATTTTCTCTTTACTCGACTGTCTGTACACTCTTCGCAGTGGTGGGCTTCAGCAGGTTTGTTTGCAGTTACTTTTTTCCCTTCTGCTTAAAATATACCAGCACTCCTTCTGTACCGAGGGAACCTTTGAGAAAGACGATCAACTTTTCAGCAATCTAATTTTGTCACATTTTGTATTAGGCGTCTGTTGGGGGTGGCTCTGTCAAGGCAGTGATTGTGGACTCTGTGTCAGCTGTTATCTCTCCTCTACTGGGAGGCAAACAAAATGAAGGTGATATCGCTTTCTGCAAGTCCATCATACTGCATGATACCTGAGGCTGTGTATACACCTGAGCCTGTTAACTCCAGATGTCTGTAAAATAAATATCACAACATGGTTCTCACACATTTGGAAAGCATAACATCTAAGTTAGTTTCAGTCATGAGAAAGTGTGAGAAAAACAAAATTAAAATTGTTTGTACAGTCAGAGTAAACCGTAAACCATCACATTTAGAGTAAAAGCTTACATTTCTAATATCAGTTATACATAGAGCTGTTTTCCTTAAAGCTCCATTGTGTAATTGTTTGAGTTGATACTTAGCAAAAAACAAAACCTTTGTTCTTTCACAAATATGTGCTCATTCATGTGTAATTACTTCCACCAACTAATCAAAGTATTCTTGTACGCGTAGAATCTGCCATTCAGAGTCATTCGAAATACATACGAGCGAGTCCCTTGAATGACGCCCGCCATGTAGCGCCTCCATCTTTAAAATACATTAGCCAAAGAGGGACATACCTCCGCCTTTCACACTTTTAAACTCAGTGGCACCGTGACGAATGCCAGGGAGGGAGAGAAGATAACGGAGTTGCCAAGGAAGTTAAAAAGAGAATTAAAATGACAACGTGACAGGCAAAGCAACGCAACCAAAGTTAATATTGTTGTGGCTTTTCCAAGATGGAAAGAGCTGATGAGGAGCAAGGATTTTAAAAAGGGACGCTGAAGTTGCCTGCTTTCTTCTCGACAGGTAATTCTGTCTATTTGTGTAAATTAAAAGTTTTATAGTTGCTTGACTAACTATAGCATGGTTGCATAACGCTAGAACGACGTCTAGGATACTTTTCCGTCAATTTTCGTGTCAATGATGAAAAAGGATTGTCTACCTTGTAACATAAACGTAATCATATGTGCCGTGATTTCCCTGGCAGACAACTCACGTTTTTGTAACACAGACTAGCTACTAGAACAGAGATACTAAGAGCTCATTTCGGTTTCATTGACATTGTTCATACTGCTCAGAGAAATATATTAAAAACACAAACCTCCGTTGCTTCTCTCCTACGCTGTAAACATTCCCTTACACTATTAATCTCGTACAGTATACAGAATAACGAAAGCACGGATACACTCACAGTCAAAGTCGTACTACGGCCACCTTAGGAGTTAAAAAGCGCTCGGAATGGGGGGGCTAGAAGGTAATATTTAGTTGTTTGTCATATACAATTTCCCTGCTAGATGGGAGAAATTCTTACACAACGTAGCTTTAACCTTGGAGCTGCTTCAACAGGAGTCTGACCTCTTGTGAGTCAAAATAATTAAAGTTCTTAATCCAAGTGAACTTAATTCAACTTTATTGTTAAAGGAACACGCCACTGTTTATTGAAATAGGGCTTGTCATGGTCTTCCCTAGCTGTAGATAGGTGGGCCAACGCATTTTTTGTCTCAGTGCATGCACTGTTTTAGTCTGGTGCAACACCAGTAGTGCCGGTGCTAGTTAGCTTAGTGTAGTGAATGGAATCCTATGTTGCCGTTAGCATGTTGTGAGTAAAAGTGAGCCAACAAAAAAACGACAACCTAATTACTTCTTGTGGCCTGCGTATTCACAACAAGTACAAATAGCAATGCAGATTAAGACTAAACAATGTCCTGGGCAGATATTGACTTGGGACTATATTGGGTGGAAGTAGCCTACAGCCGAAGCACTGCTACTTGGCGCCAGTCAATATATGCCCAGGAAATTGTCTAGTCTTAATCTGCTTTGCTATTGGTACTCGTTGTAAATATGCAGGTCACAAGAAGTAATTAGGTTGTGGTTGTTTTTTTGTTGGCTCACTTTTACTCATGACATGCTAATCGGCAACATGGGATTCCATTCACTATGCTAAGCTAACTAGTGCCGGCACTACTGGTGTTGCACCAGACTTAAACAATGCATGCACTGAGACAAAAAATGCATTGGCCCACCTATCTACAGCTAGGGGAGACCATGATAACTTTGCCCTATTTCAACAAACAGTGGCGTGTTCCTTTAACTATTGCTTCATAGAAAGCTCCAAAACTTTGATCTAATTAAGTAATCACTCAATACAACAGGGTTCAACGGGGGGGATCTAAAATATACCTACCTTGTGCAATTGTGAAAAGACATTACAAAGTATGAAAATGTAATTAAACCTCTGAAAACATCAAGTGCCCAAAACTAGCTAATTCATAAAGTATTTTGTTAGAGCTATAGACACTTTAAACAAACAATACCGGTCTATGTATACCAATTCATGAATACATTAATGCCTGACCCACCTCAGCTTGAGCTTTGAAAAGTTTTTTATAAGAAAGATATAGTTAACTTCCCTAGAAGCAGTTACTTGTTCTCCACACCTGAGCAGCTGTCATTGAATAGAAAACCCACAAAAAACAAATTAAACAAAGGGCTAAAAACACAGCCAATATAACATTGTAAAAGCACTGCTGCAGACTAGTGGTTAAAGACAAAGATGATTAGCTCAGTTCAGTAGATCATTTTTTAACTGTCACAACAATAATATCTGTTGCCTTAGTTACTTCTGTTGAATTGCTTAGAAAGTACCATGGAAAGACATTGTGTATTCTGTACAGGAAAAAAAAGCCTCTCTTACAACTTCCTGTGCCTCCAGGCATGTCCTTGATGAGACAAGTGGCAGGAGTTCTTAAGACAATGGCAAAGGACTTCAATGTTGCTGCTTTGGTAAGGATGACATAGTCCTTGACATGTGCTACTCTGAATGCAAGCTGCATTTCCACTGTCTAAACTCTCCACAAACCCTTTTACATTTCCTCTTGTTATTGCTTTGAGACTTGAAATGAAAACTGTTACTAGGGGTGCACGATTCAGAAAATGTCACGATTCAATATCGATTTTTAGGCTCAAGATTCGATTCAAAATCGAATTTCAATTTAAAAAAACGATTCCTCTATTTAAAAAAATGCATTCACAGTATGCAAATGTAGTTACCTTTCCCATGTGATTGCAGTAGACATACAATTTTTTTTTTTGAAATTGTCGGTTAGGGTTCATGTGTCATGACTGTGTTATGACTTTGTCATGTGTTCATGACAGTGTCATGTCACTCTTATGTAGATACCTTCAAGTAAAGTGTTACCAACTAAACTCTTTTTTGTATACTTTTGTCTGGGTAAGAACTAAATCAAGTTCAAAACAAGGTTACTCATTTCTGAAATTGAATGTGTAAAACGGAAATCAAGTAAGTAAGTTGGTTCAAGTTCAGGCTATAATAATGTAAAATATTAACTAATCACACTAAAAAGCATACACCAAATCAACCCAAATCATAGTTATTTAAAGTGAGATAAAGATAATTTGATAGGCTGTTTGATGGTCCTCTTTGATTTAAAGTGGGACAACTTGAAAATCTTTACTTTTCTCTTCTAAAGCTTGTATTATCGCTTGCGAGCTATACTAAACCAAAAAACAGAATGAAGAAATGGTTTGATAATCCCCCAAGAGAAAAAAAAAAAAGACTAAACACGATGGTGCCTGGGCCTGCAGGTTACGAACCATGTTACGAGGAGTGGCAGCGGGGAGGTGCAGCCAGGCCTCGGTGTGTCGTGGAGTCACATGCCCAGAACCAGGATCCTGCTGGAGCGAGTAGAGAGGGCCGCGCCTGTCAGCCACTCAAGCGTGCGCTCTGCAACACTGATCAAGTCTTCTAGACAGGTACTGCAAGCAGCATTGACTTGCACATCATCATTCAGTATTGATTATGTCTAAGCTTGAGAGGCAAATGTCAAAACGTCTCATTAAAATGGAGACTTTGAAGTTATGTTTGCGCTTGTAAAATAGATCTGGTGTGACAAAACTCTTTATTTCCATTTGAAAGCAGCTTCCAGCAAGAGTTTCTTTTTTTTCTTCTTTTTTACAAGAAAACTATACCAGTCTTATTATTTGAATTCACAAATACAGGCTGTGACAGACAACAGCCTCATTCTTCTGATTTAGATCAGGACACTCAGCTGTTTTTTAAGCTAAGATACACTTTTATTGAGCCCCAGTGGGGAAATTTGGTTGTTGCAGAAACAACAGAAATAAATAATAACAGGTACATAAACTAAAATAGAACAACATAAATAGAAACTACAAGAGTGTTTGGAGACAAATGACAAAAGGTGACAGTGGTGTGATTAATGGCAGCAGAGTCAACACGTCTATGTAAACCGTGTACAGCAGGCTTATGTGATATGGTTAGGTAATGGATCTCAGTGTTTATCTGTATTAATATATTAGAATACCATGCAAGAGTCATAACATATTAACATACGGTAATATAGTTTTATATGGTACAATTTTGATATAGTGATTGAAAAGAGTATATAGTATAGGGTGTCTAGTAATGTAGTATAGAATAACATAATATATTCTATAGTACACCAATATAACAGTACGTGGTAGAAGTATAGTATAGTGCACAATATAACATAGTATATAGTATAACTTTGTAAGATATAATGTAATATGTTGTATAATACAGCAATATAACATGGAATAGAATATCAATATAATGTAGTATCATATGGTATAGTATAATACAGTTTATAACAAGAATATATCAACAGTATTATTGCTAAAAAATGTAAATTTTGGCCCACCCCCTCTTCAGAGGACAACTTTATTTTTAATAAAGCAATATATTTTTATATACACAATATGTTACATTCAGATTTAGATTTACATTCAGTGCATTTACTGTTGTCCTACCATAACCATTCACCCTGATTTAGTGAGACCCTGGATCCATATAAGGGCAGGGGGGGATTTGTTGTTCTACAGTCTTTATTACATTTTCCTCCTCTCATAAATAACTGTCCAGAAAGGCATTAATTATACATTTTCTCTTGTGGAGTTACAAATAAGATTCTGTCAGACGATACAAAAAGCACTTTGACAAAGCACATCCAGAATGAACATAGCCAAAATGAATCTTTTATATTGCAGTTATATATTGCAGCCAAGTTGTTTCTCTTTAAAGAAAAGTAAATCAACACTGTAATCTGCTCTACTTCTTAGCCTTGTCACATCAAAGAAGAGTTTGACTTGCAGTGGTGGAGTCGCTCTAAAGAAGCATCATCAGGAAAGAGAAAACTGGTTGAGACTGATTCTGGATGATAGCCAACTATAATCCTCTGACCTAAGGTACATAGATGTTTCTGGACCAAATTTGCACACAAAAATTTGTGTCTTTGAAGTTTCCTTATTTTCCCCTCTGATACTACAATGCACTATGCAAATATTTGAATGATTGCTGAACTTTATTCTAATCAAAAACTGTTGCTACTTTCATTAGAATTATGTATAATAACTTCAAAATTGGCCCATTTAGATCATGATACTGGAAGTATGCTCCTTTAACCCTCTGCTGCAGCATTAACATTTCATAGGGTATCCTTTGTGTGCGAGAGCATAGATTATAGACTTCTTATAGACAATTTTGCTACTTTTACTCTTACATACATTTTTTTGTCTGAATCTTTAATTTTGTTTTGATGTAAAGAGGGAGGAATGTAGAGGCAGGATAGGCCTTTCTTATGTGTATCTTTCAAGCCTTTCAGGGGAAGGTTCATCCTCTTTCAAATATTTAATACTAACATACTTTACTATGACTTTTTTTACTTTTTACGACATACTATACTTTTTTTTTTTTACTTTTTACGACATACTATACTTTTTTTACGATATACTACACTATGACGTTTTTTTACTTTTTACGACATACTATCCTGACTTTTCATGACATACTTTACTGTGATTTTATTTTTACAACATACTACACTATACTTTTTTCTACTTTTACGACATACTACACTATGACTTTTCATGACATACTTTACTGTGATTTTTTTTTTACTTTATGACATACTATACTTTTTACGACGTATTACGCTGGCAAACTTTACTGTGGCTTTTACCAGCTCAGGCTCTTTCTGCAGGTAGGTGCAATACTCCAAACACAAGACATTTCATCAGCATTTTGTTTATTCTGAACAGGAGAGAAATTCAGTTCATGAGCTAGGGTTTAATACCTTGCAAAATGTTCCACTCGCGCGGAAAAAAATAATGCAAATAAAACCCCTGATTTTAATCCTGCTGCATATTCATTTTCATGTCGATGGTTGTTAGTCTTTTTAAAATGCATTTCAGTATTAACGTGTAGCTGCTTTAAATTCTTATATTGAAATATTCTTACAAAAACTAATTTCCATTTGCTCAAACATCAAAAATGTCAACAGTATACAGTATCCTAGTACTCAAAATCTTCCTATTACCAGAACATTTTCAAAAGTACAACCCCAAAACTAATGTATATTTTTGTGTCCTCTGCTGTTTTGCAAGTGTACAAAACAAAAAGGGCTTGGAATGAATAAATTAATATGGCCTTTGTGTCCAAACCATAAAGCCATGTTCATATGGTTTAACATGATGTAGAGTTAAGTTACACTGATATGCAGTAGGTCAGGGAAGGTTAACAGAGTGTATAAAATGTGTTGTTTTGTTTCTTTGTTAACAGGGAGGTACGACCCGCCTCTTGCGGATACATTCCCAGACCCAGCTTGGTGAGACTCTCTGGGCCTTGCTGTCGTCTTCAGGTTCAGCCAGCGTATGCGTGGCTGAGGCGAAGTCGTAGTCCTGTACGAGGTCTCCGTCATACGCCACAAAGTACCTCCTCAGTTTGTCAAAGTCCTGCACTGAAACGGGCAGGAAAAGCTTCACCCCACTGAAGATGTCCAGCAGTGTCTACAGAAAAACAGTCAGCAGAGGACACATGAGCAGACAATTTCAAGTAGTGTTCAAGCTGCATAGCATTCAATTAATAATTTAGTCCAACATGTTTAAATAATCATCTTGTGTTACTTAAAGTGTTGTAAAACACCAACCAAAAAGTATTTAAAATGAATTGTTAAATTGAAAAGCAAGGAACTTGTTATTTATCACACTATGGGGCAAACCTCCAGGAAACAATATCTCCGGAGCTGCAAACATATGACCCAAACTGTAAGTCATCTTAGTTTTAACTGGTGAAAGGGATCATTATTTTTTTTTTTTACATCAAAAAGCTTTTGTACTCCGTAGTACAAGCACCATTGTTTGAATATGTGGGAGCTGGACAGTCTTTGTTGACCAACCTTGTCATTCCTTGGCTCTAGTAGTTGAGAGGTTGGCTTTGTTTTGCTTTGTCCGTTGCTGTGAACACTTTCACTCTTCTTCACCTGATTGGACAGAGCAGTTCACAATGTCTGAGAGGAATGCTGTAAGGATGAATCACGTGAACATACTGTGTGCTGTGCAGTAAATACCTTCTTGGCACTGGATGCTTCCGAGCCAGGAGTGCGAGGCTGGGATTTCACCACTTTTGGTTTGGGTGTGCTGTCTGTGAAGAGTGCATGTTATTGATGATTTTATCAAATAAAAATACTATTTTTCCTGTTCAATGCTGAGTCCACCAACCATTGCTTACTGTTTTACTGGTCTAATTAAAGTTGCAATATGAACATTGCTAGCTAATATATTTACTGTTGGTACATTGGCTGTTAAGGGGAGAATAATAATAATGTAAGCGGCGTGTTATCTGTACGCATTTGGAGCTATCCGCGTGGATTTCTACGCCGTATACAGCAGATGGGTTTCGGACGGTTGGGTTTAGGAAACGTGACACGTGGGACACGATCCCCGGTCTCCTGGGTGAAAGCCCTGTGTTTGACACATCAAACATGTACTGCAAAAACCCTCCAGCTGAGGAAAAAATGTGTCGAAATGAATCGATTGACTAGAAATTAATCAGCAACTTTTGATATTTTTTATGACATACTGTACTATGACCTTTACATGGACATTCCTCATTCTCTGGCATTGTATGGGTAAAACCATCAGTAAACATCCTGTCTCATTACAAACCTGCTGTAGCTTTAAATATTTCAAATATAAAGTATTGCGTCATTTTGGACACTAAAAAGGGTATGAAAATGGTGAAAGTGATGCTACACTGTTCTTGTCCTCCCCTTGATGTCAGCAGTTTGTGTACTTACTGGTTTTCTTGGGTGGAGCACTTCCATGGGACGAAGACGACGGGGAGCTTCTTCCGCTGTCCCCTCCTGAGGAGCCCTTGTCATCGTTGGATGTAGATGGTCCAGCTGTCACACTAAAGTCACAGTTCTCCTTTGATATGCGGTAGAGCTCCTAAGCAGAGTGATGAAATGACCACATGGGGCTTTAGCCAAGAAATGTAATGTTTTGTGTCATGAGAGATTGAAGGCCTGTGTTGCATTCAAATAATTTAGTGCAGGCGTGTTTTACTGCCTCAGCCGATATTTCAACTCATTTGTCAATGTGATGCGATGTCCTACTTTAAGCTGGTGCAAGTTGGTAGCAGTCTTCCAGTCCTTGTCATCACGAATGCGCGTCATGCGGGGAAAGCGGATAGAGATTCCATCAGCGGTGTGCATTTCTGATTTGGAAAACTCTGCGCCTGTGATCTCCCAGACAGGTGCTTGCTGCAGCAGAGACAACACCAGCAGGTAAAACAAAACATAAATGACAAGGCAAATATGACTGCTTCTCCATAAAATGAAAAAAGAAAAAGTTTGTGGACTGCATTACTATGTTTTTTTTTCAGATTTAAAAGCCAGAAAGGGTAATTTCTATCAAATGTTTTCAATCTCTGAAGTTAAGTGTTTGTTTTCATGTAAAACTACTTTCAGGTTGAAAATGCCTCCCAGCTCTGCAGCATGGGTTATCATTATCTCAATTTTACCATTGAGGGTAATTTATTTGGAGAAATTCCTGCAGAAGACATATTGCAAGAGATGCTCTTTACTTATGACTTTATTTAAAAGGTCTGCAGAAATACAGCTGGCTGTGCATGAACAGACCCATTGGGAAATACAAATGTGCTGAATAGTAAAATCTCACCTGAGGATCACGAATAATGAAGTCCGGATAATAGTTCTTGATGATTTTCAGCCAACCTGGGATTTTGCTCGGGTCCTACACAAAGACACACACACAAAAGATTAATCCCTGATCTTATTACATCAGCTCAATATTCCAGGCAAGCCTCTAAGTGGATCCTCTCTGACCTTGCTGATTTTGATCACATCCAGCTCTTTCTGGAGCCGGGCCAAGGTGGCGTCATCGTAGCCTCCGGAGCACTTGGTGACTGTGCACCATTTCTTGGAGTGTGGGTCATAACAGCCCATTAGAAAACTGGACATGATGCCCCCTGGTGGGTAGAAAAACACACATGGCATTAGGAGGGACACTTTGGAAAGTGCTGCTGGCGGAGACTATGCAGACCCATTAGATAGTCCCTCCACAGGCTTTGAACATACACTCCTACACTGTATAGTTTCACATCAATTCCCAAAACTAGCCTTCTCAAATCCACTGATAATGTATTTTTTTTTCCAGCTGTTGTTTTCTACTTCCCACTTTTGTCCCACAGTATACGTGTTTTAATCGGATTCGTTGTTTCTGCTCTATTAGCTTGTCTTCAGACTGCCTGAGCTGTCTTCATTAGCCATGCTTTTGAGATTTATGCCTTTGTTTTGGCATATGTGTTATGCTTCCATTATGTTATATGCTCATTACCCAGCCTCCTCCACGCATCCCATTTCTTGTCTGCTTATATGCTTTACCCAATGGCATCCTCTCCTTTGCACCATGTTCCATCTGCATATTTTTCACATGAAATGTTACTATAGTATGCTGGACTCTGGGCGTTTGTATTCATAATGTTATAGAGCTTTAACCCACTGATCTACAAGGGTACACAGTTTTAAGTACTTTTATACCAAATCCTATTGTAATGTTTAATAAAAAAATATATTCATTTAATTTCCAAGATACATATTAAGTGTCAGTACTCCTCCAAAGCGTGCTGGAGGAGGGTCTGGCTACTCCACACAGCATTCAGGGATGGGAGGAAAACGTGCTCTGGTTTATTGGCATTTCTTTTAACCAATCAGAAGGAGAAAAGGAAAACAGCCTCAGGAAGGAACTTGTTTTGGTGGAACATGTACGTTTAAAGGTCGTTTTAGTTGTGCAACAGAAAACTGAGATTGGACAGATAGTCTAGCTAGCTGTCTGGATTTACCCTGCAGAGATCTGAGAAGCAGTTAACCATAGTCCTCAGAAATCAACCAAAGCCAACATAAAGGAAGCCCAAGGCAACGGATATCCGGCCTAAATGAGCCGGCAACGGAGCAATCCTGGAAGTGAAATGTCGTGGATATGGACTGGTACTAATAAAACCTGAACACTGTTTGCAAAATGGTCCATCTGATGGTAAAAACAACTTAAACATCATTCAAATTAAGACCAATAGTAAAACTGTCCCAGTTAGCTAATTTGGGTGTCCCCAGAGTCATTATCCTTATTTTACAGGAAGTGGCTAAGCATTAAAAAAGGGCACACAAACTGTCAGAACAAATGAGAGCATCAAGAAGTGGAAAAGACTGTTGGAAGTCCACAGCATAAAGAAATAAATGAAGTGGATGGTTAGGGCTTTACGGACCGTTTGAGCCTTTTCCATAGAAGGCCCCCAGCACCACTAGGTCAGCTGTGTCTGCCATCGCCCCTTCGTTCAAATAGTCCTTCTTCACCTTCAGCCAATGGCGCTTTCCTGGTTCATAGGAGCCCTGAGACATACAGATATACAAAGCTTGAGCGTCATGATGTATAACTTTCTCATTGTGTTCACATTCTTTCCACTGTCATGTGCATTAGATACATATTCCCATCAGTTTCTTTCCATTTCGAGATAAACAAAAATGAACTAACCTTCAAGTCTTTTAGCACCAGGCCTTCAAGTCCCTCTCTGATGACACGAGTTATCATTTCAGCCAGATCTCCTGCCCTCTGACACAAACATAACACACACACATACGATATAAGGTATTGCAGATGTATACATTCAGCAGAAAGACAAATTCTGAGTTTTACTTACAGTGACATGCTTCATCTCTGAGAACAGGATCCTGTTGGGGACTTCAACCATGTTGTCATGCAGGAACTTTCTGCGTTCACACAGAGGCCTGAAGAACATGATGACCGTGCATAAATGGAAGAGGTTTGGATGGAGCGTCTTATTGGTAAAGTGGTAAAGTACACGTTTGCATCATTGCCATAATGTGTTATTCTTTTTACATTGGAATTAAAAGACGTTTTTAAGACAATGAATGGAATGAAAACACATTACCTCTCCATGAGACTGACACCGTTGAAGTAGATGCAGTCGAAAACAAAAAGGCACACGTTGGCATCTTGAAAAGCTGCTTTCTGAAGGGAGAGGAAAGTGTGAGGGGTTACAACAATGACCAAATCATGTAAAAAAAAAAGAAAAAGGGGAAATACGTGCCAATTGGCTGTGGTGTTCTCACCTTGTGTACACCCAGAGTCCCAAAGGGCAGGGGTTTACTTGTCTTTGTGTCAATTAGAAGGACTTCAGCATCCAATATCATACTGTTGCCTCCGGGGAAAGCCTGAGGGATATAGTTCTTGAAATGGGCCACCTGAAACATCAACATGGACACACACGGGGCTTAGGTACGGAGTAGAAATATGACACATTTGATACTGTTACAGCAAGACTTAAGAGAATGGCACTGT
This sequence comes from Gymnocephalus cernua, assembly GCA_023631565.1. Taxonomy (NCBI): domain Eukaryota; kingdom Metazoa; phylum Chordata; class Actinopteri; order Perciformes; family Percidae; genus Gymnocephalus; species Gymnocephalus cernua. Next base: position 4,585,625 of record CM042439.1, on the reverse strand, counting down.
CCCAGGATTTTAATAGGCTTGACACTGTAAAAAATTGTGTAAATAATAAGGTGCATTAAGCTGATGTAGATGTGTATATGAAATCATAAAAAAAGTATGCCTATTACAATACATTTGATCTTTCTCATTTGGGCTTGTATCCACTATTCATGTTCTGAACTACAGTGTTCATCACTTATCAGAATAAAAAACTGGAAATACCATTTCCATCCCCACAGAACGTTAACCTACATTAACATAAATTGCCTGATTACTGTGGCTGAGGGTCCATAATTAATCATGGGTAGCATGGGCAGGGCAGTCCAAGATAATAGAGAAAAAGGTGGCCATACTATAACAGAAGCATGTTGCAGGAGGGAAAGATAGTAACACAGGTTCTAATATAGCTGCTCAGAAGCTGAGTAACCAAGTGGTGTACCTCCAGATATCATCAATACTAATGTGTGACGATGAAGTAAGAGCTTGGTAAACCTTTTGGACTTTTACCATTAAAAAGCCTGCAGAATTGTGAGAAAAGTAAGAAAAAAGAAGTAGAGATGCCTCCCTAAGCATTTGGATGAGTCGAAGCACATTGCTTGTACATATCCTCACTCACATAAAAAGGAGTGTGTCTTAGTGCTTAATGTTTTTACTGAAGTTCACTGGGGTTTAATATTTTTGTGAGGTATATATTGGGTGCACAGCAGCAACCTCTAGTGGTTTGAAAGGGCTAATGAACATGATGTGGAGCTATTTATCCCTGGATGTTTAAGGCTCTCAGCCTCACGCTGATAGAGCTAATGCTGGAAAATCTCTGTGGGAAATGTCTGAATTTCATGCTGCAAAAATACCTTTAAGTTGGTAATCCTGCAGGGGCAAACCTGAAGAGATTCTATTCTGACATGCGTAGTCATACTAATTGGTATACAGCCTCACAGGCTGTGTGTGTGTGTGCGTGTGTGTGTGTGTTTTATAAGACTGACTTTGTGTGGTAACACTGGCTTGAGGCTGCGGCTGAAGTAGCTGAAGTTGTCTCCGTTCTTATGGACTTGCACACGTTCTCCATCATACTTGATCTCAGAGTACATCCCGTTGGGGCATTTCTTCATGGCGTACTCAACAGATTTACATGCCTCCGCCTGAAACCACAAAGGAAAACAACAAGCTCTCAGCAAGGAACCACATTCAGACATATAATCACTTTTCATTGAAAGTTTCCCCTAGTTGCTCCAATGGCAAAAGTGAGCCAATCTTTAACCGAGTGACTGGTGAGATATGGGAAAACAACTGTGCCATAACTGGAAAAAAGTGTGATGGGTCAAGAAACACAAGCAGTCAGACAATCAGGCAGGTTGAAAACAAAATCCTGGGTTAGCCAAACTTATTTGGAAGAGAAATGTGGTTTAGATACTGTAATCTGGCTAAACTACTGGCTTGTTTACAACCTGTCTGATCATCTGACTGCATTTAAGAGATTTTGTTGCATCAAGGTGTTTGTATAATAATGATACAGGTGGCAAGAGAGAAGCTGTTTCCAGTTAAGAAAAATCTCCTCTGTACTCAGCAAAAGTGCATCATAAACTCAATTCTTTGGTGGACATAAAACCTAATTTATCCTTCTCAATATTCTAGCATTGTATTCTAATAATATTGCACCGTTACACTAATCGGTATGACTAAAGCTCACCAATTACACGTCCATACTCTTGACTAAATTCCATGTTTCTGCCTTCCTAATGTGCCTACTGGGTGTAACAGGCAGGGGATGTAGCTGAAAAGTTGTAAGCCTGCAGGAAGTTTGGAACTGGACCTCGTGATTCATTTGTAAACTATAATGTGATATAGCTGCAGCAAGTTACTTTTATAATGTATAAATTGTCTTCATTTCATGCAGAATTAATTGTTGCAGTTATAAAGAGGGATAGTCATATGTTTAGAGTAAAAAGTTATCTGTAAGGTCCAGTCTACTTTATTCCCTTATATTTCCATATTTCATGCTGTCTTTTTTTGTCCTTTATCCTTGCACTGCTATAGTTTTTATATTACTATGTCTACATCATTCTCTTATATTGTCCATATTTAATGCTGGTCTTTAGACTTTATCCTTGCACTATTGGACTTATTTGCACTACCACCATGACACACACTCGCACAGAGCACCTTAACATGCTAATGAATCACAGGCTCAGTCCCTGCCCTGTCACTGCAGGTGTCTCGTGCTTATACATCCCTTAGTACATTCATGTGAAATTTTTATTTACTATCTTTTCCATGCTATTCATTCGGTCGGTCGTCGCTAACTAACTAACTAACTATCTATCGACTGTTTGGTTGTCAAGTGACGAGCCATCAACTGGAAACTGTTTGAACTTCATATTCTCTTCATCTTGTTGGATTGTCCCCTAATGTGAAGGACTCTAGGGACCTCATATAATCTCCTGGTAGGCCCGTCACAAGCAGTGACAGTTTAATGTCTGATTAGATAGTCAGTCCCTCCTCTCTTATTGAACATATGTGTGGAGGCATGTTTGCTTTGTTTTAAGTAAATGTTTGGACATCTTAAAGAAATACTTCACCCTCAAAATGATCATTTGTATATCAATCAACATTGACGCATGGCAGATTGCTAGGACAAAGACATTCCATTAAATTACTTCAAACAATTCAGAAAGTCATATCTTACTTTGAAACTATTTCTAAATTTAGTCAGTTCATATTTTAGATAACCCACACAACCTTGCCCTTACCGTGAAAAATGGATTATTATAGTATTGGTCTTCTGCTGGATATATATAATAATGTATAATTAGTTATCAATTAAATAAGGGCATGAGGACAAGTGTTTATTTTATTTTGCATGTGCATCTCAAGTAATTGACGTGGTCAGAATGGTCAGATGTCATTTGTATTCAAATTTGTTGTACATAAATAGTTGTCGTCAAGATAAAATGTTTTTTTAGCAATGTGCTTTTCCCTCATTTTGAAATTCATCAATGAATTTATCTTGCCATTTTTTTTACCCTGTATGAAAACCTCCCCTTTCCTGTTTGAGCCAAATTCCCTCACACCGTTTGGTAATGTGACTTTTATGAATCACTGCGGTTCAGACAAGTCAGCCTTGACTAAATAGTTAAATCAGGAAGAACCGTTGAAAACAGTGAGTGTAAACATTTTTCCCATTTGAGTGATGGTACTCACCAACATGGGCTGAACGGGGGTCATGAGCGAGGCCTCCACAGTGAGGAGTTTTCTGGGTCCTGAGCCATTAGACGCCTCCTGCTGATTCCTCAACACCCGTTCAATCACGTCACCCAGATTACGCGAGGCCTTGAAGGCATCGTAAGCATTTGGATCCACTGCATCTAAGCTGCATAACGGGCAATAATGAAAGAGGAGTTCAAGATTGGTATCAAAATATAATCTTTCTTCAATGTGACTAAAGAAGAGTGTATATCAACTTCTAGGCAGAAGAAAAAGACACTTACACGTGTTTTGCTCCGGAGTTCATCTTCAAGTCATGTTTAATAAGCCGAATGATGCATTTTAGGTCATTACCGGTACATCTATGATGAAAAGAGAATGCAGATTATCACTGGGGTGAAACTGTAAGGCAAATTCGGCAGTATTACAGCATTTCACAAAGCAGGAATCTAGCAGGTTATGCCCAGAAAGGTTCTGAAATAGCCCTACATAAGTAATAAATATAAGACAATTACATGACTTTGTATTACTGTAATTCACAGAAACAAAGTAATTCAGAAAAAAACTGCTCATCAATGTCATGACACAAGTAGACCTATTATTCAGTACAGCACAATGAATGTCTGTTTACAGCTAGCAAGATGCTACTTTGTTTTTGACAAATAAACCCACTCCAGCATCTGCTACTGTGGAGAGTAGAATGTCAAATACAGATGTCTAGTATGTGTGTATGTGTGTGTTAGACATGCCTCAGGCAGACACACAAAAAGGTAAAAGTGCAAAACAAGCAAGCAAAACAAGTGGAAACAAATAATGGCAACACTTACAAATACTGTGAAAAGAAATCACATAATCTGTCTCCCTGGCTTTTACACATTTTTGTAGTACACTGTGTGCATGTAACACAGTTCTAGCACCACAATAAATCATCTACATCATGTGGAGAGGTAGGACTACAAAAGACACAGCCAGACATAATGACTTGTGTTATTAGTATAACTAGTGTTAGTATACATTTAGATACATTAGGTTAGTCTGTCTGACTTCCCTACCCCTGTCAATGGTACTCAGCCACAGAACATTTCTGATTATATTGAACACATTTTTAAAAAATAAATAAATCTGTAGTTTTAAGCTAAGGTAATTTTCTAAAACAGCTGGATACTGACGTATTTTAGCACTCAAATGGTAGTAAAAATAGGATTTTCAGCCGCAGATTTAGTGAACGCATTTTGTGTACTGATGAGTATTTGCGGCACCAGGACAAACATATCAAACAAAAATGATTCTAGAATAAAATGCAGGTCTGCACTCTGTTGATGCTGTGTGACACACCCAAACGGCTGGATTCTACACAGTCATGTTTTCTTTAAACATCGGTTGGTCACAGACTCGTAATTTAAGCCCCTATTCCATACCCAAGGGCTGGCTTGGCTTAACCCAGGGATCCTGGCTTAACAGGGTTACGCGCTTAAAAGTGTGTCTCGAGTCGGTGGAATTTAAAAGCAGCAGGCTGATCCATGGCTGTGACTAGTGGTCAAAGGAGAGGCTGTAAAACGGTGGATAAACATTTAATTTCCTATACATTTTTTCACAATGAGTGAGTCCCCGGTGATATTGTTATTTAAAAGCTTTTATTATGAAGCAGCTGTAAGTGAACATGAAACAGTAAAATAAAGATATCTGAAGGCACAAACAGGGACGCAGGGGAGGAACTAAACTTCAAACCACAGAAATTCAGTTAGAACCTACTTGAGAGCTGAAAAGACAGACTTTTAAAAAGTTATTTCTCTCTGGTCTGCTGCACAGACATGAGTTTAGTCTAGTGCACTTGCCCAACTCCGAAGATGAGTCAAATTTGACCCATTTTCAAAAGTTTCTATATAAAAAAAAATAAGGGTTTCTTTACACCAAATTGCCCAAAAATAACATGGATGGTTCCATACACGAAACTGTCTGTGGTTATCCATCAACATATGTTCCTCGGATCTTAACTATTAGTCAAAATAATTAATTTTCTGGGGGGGGGGGGGGGGTTTAAACTCTTAGGTACACTTTCATATAAATGAGGTTTATTGACCATGATTTCCAAAAATAAGTGTAAAACTAGCAGTAGTAAATTGGAATGAAGTTGGCTAAGAAGATTTAATACAGAACTGGGTGATCATTTTTTTACTTTATGCTTTATAAACAGGCAAAACCGACCATAACAAGTGCATGGTCGACGGGAAGACAACACAAGGGTTAAACTGGTAATGGAAGCGCAAATCAGTGGGATTGACTCGGTGCGGCCAAAGGGCCAATGGAAAAACACCATTAAAGTCTCTACGCTGAACCGTGCCACATGATTGTTCATGTTTTTGGAAAGGTGGAAAGAGAGCCTTGAACGTTTATATTAGAGCAGGTATGCGGTACTAATCATTTTACTGAATTATCATAACTGTACTGTTTTACTACCCAGACCAATTGATATAATAAATGGTGATGTACTGCATTACTTTTTGGCAATATCCTCCAGCTCAGTCTGCTGCTCATCCTCCTTGGTCAGTTGGGCAAGGCGGGTCAGCGAAGCGTCCACTTCCTGAATGGTCAGGAGGCTCTTGGTAGCCGCAGGAAATGATTTACTCTCCTCGAAGAACATCCTCACTGTCTCAGACACATCACCCTTAAAAAAGAAGAAGACACCCACAGTATTTTAAGTGTTCTTTATGACAATTAGTTCTTCTGTCATCATTTTCAAGACACAATGTCAAGATACTATAATTGGCCAGAATGAAATCCCCCTGAGACACAAATTTTTAATCTGAGAATATCAATAAAGATGCTTTAATGAAACGCTGGTGAGAAGGTTTTTGGTGCTAAAATAAAACATTCAGCGCATGTGGTGTATTTTTTAACATTCGCAAAGCACAAGAGTTTATGTGTGAGACCATATGGACACTCACCTGCTCCAGATCGCGCACCATGTCATCCTGGTTGCATTTGAATATGCGGCTGAAGAGTTTTACAATCTGCTTGTCATTTAGGTTGTAGACACTTTTTACAACACCTGGCAGGAGCAGCTTCACCGTCAGATAAAGATCTCCATGGAACTTATCTACGATGGAAGAAAAGACGATTTACTACAAAAATGTTGCTGTAGAAATCCTGGCCTTGGATTCTGTCACATGCTGTCGTGCTGAAATCTGCTAAAGCCCATAAACACAAAAAAAAAAAAACTGATTAACACACCAACCTCCACCTGTGCCCTTCTTGAGGAACTTTTCAATAATCTGTGTCTTGACATTGTAGCTGTTGTGTTCTGCCACCGTGGCACAGAGCTTGCGAAACTCTCTAAAGAGGCAGTCCTTGTGCTGGCGGTCACATAGCTGGGTGGACAGGGCGCTGCCTTGGCTGACAATGGCAGGGGAAGAGGATGGTCCTGGGCTGCTGGAGCTGCCAGCTTTCGCAGCTGTCAGGACAGTGAAGTGGAACAGTGCACGCAATGAGACCAATTCGACAAAACAAGCACTTCTGCTACATTCACAGTGGAACAAAGGGTCAAGCTGATTTACAGCCGTGGTACTTTCACTTAGTGCAAACAATTTCTTAAAACATCTTCAAAATGAATACATGCCCTTTAATTATTGCTACAGTCCAGAATGTGTATTGGACAAGCTTGCTGACTTGTCCTCCTAAACTCCTATCTAGACGTCGGTCAGTAATTGAGCTTTGATCAGAACACTGAGGCAATATGCAAGAAAGACTGTACAAAGACTGTGTTTGTGTTGTGCTGTGTGAAATGTTTTTAATGTTGACAGAAAGCTGGTGGTGACATTTTACAGATCCATCATAGAACGATCCTGAATTTCTCACTGATTGGTTAATATGGCAATTTGCCAAACAGAAATCAACTGGGCAAAAGTCATAGTGGGGAGTACACTCATTGGTTAGCAGCAATGTTTCCTCTTTTAGGGAAATAATCTCAACCTTTACAGTTCAATAGGGCAGACGCAAATGATGTTTGAGACAAAGTGTTGTGTGCCCATTTCTCCATGTGAGAATAATCAGACAGTGGAACATGTTTGTCTGACCCTTTCTGATCCAAGATGTTCCTTTTGGCTGTCCATTTTTATATAATGTTCCTTGCTTCAATTACTTTTGTTGTCGACCAGCTTGTATTGTTTTAACCTTTGTGAATGACGTTAGAGCAAATATGAAACCACTTGACCTGAGATGTCATATCTTACCAGTAAAGCCTGAGAACTTGCGCGGAGCGTTGACCGATGGGTCAGCAGGAGGAGACATTAGCTGGCCAGAGGTGTTCATTTTAGCCTGTACCTTCTTCTTTGGACTTGCACCGACTTTGGCCATCAGGTCTACAAGACAAGACGAATGGCTTTAAAGCAAAGAACCATAACCATTTGACATGGAATACCATAACTTAAAATGTACATATTATGCTTTTCCATATTTTCTTTCATATCTACAATGTTGTAATGTCGGATTTTTAATTTTTTATGTTGCACGTTATAAAAGGTAAACATATTTTAGAAAAATCCCTGTGAGCTAAAACGTTCAGTTTTTCTACTCTCGGCTGAGTGTTACGTAACACTTAGCCGGCCTTCTCCAGCCTTCTATGATTGGCCATCTGCTCAAGGTAGGCAGGACTGGAGTGGTTTTTAAGATACTGTGGTATTAACATTGTCACATGTAGCTATATGCTAACAACAGTTAAATATGTAATTTTGGCTGCCAATGTTGTTAAATTCTCCCCAATTCTGGGTCACATTACTCCTGCAACATTTTCGGTTATGTAGTATTTGGTTTAAAAGCCTTAATCTGTGACTTTTGACTGTAGAAAGTGCTGCTATACTCTGTGTTCATTGCTAACAATCGTAGCTATATGCTAAGGGCAGTAAACAATGTAATCTGGGCTGCCAATGTTGTTAAATTCTCCCCAATTTCGGGTCGCATTACTGCTGACACATGTCCGATTGGGTAGTATTTGGTTCAGAAGCCTTTTTTCTGCAATGTTTGACGGTAGAAAGTGCTGCTTTGTTCCACTATAATCTAATTAAGTAGCTCCACACCAACGCCAGATAGCTGTAATCTTGGCGGCCAATGCTGGTCATTTTCCCCCAATTTCAGGGTCACATTACTGCTGGGACATGTCCTGTTGTGTAGTATTTGGTTTAGAAGCCTTTATTTGTGATTTTTTTCATGGTACAAAGTCCTGCTATATACTTTGTTGCAGTAGCTCCAGCTGCTACTAGTGAAACAAAACTGGAGCGCAGTGGAGATTCCTTGAAACATGCTGACCAATCAGAGCAGACTGGGCTTTTTCGGGAGGGGGGCTTAAAGAGACAGGCGGTCCAACAGAGCGTCCCATACAGAGGGTGAATACAGGTGCAGCAGCCATGGGCAGTATGAGAAAGATACACTGTTTTTTAACGTTAAAGCATGTAAACATGTTCTAGTACAAACACAAAATACAAGTATGAACCTGAAAATGCTATATAATAGTTCCCCTTTAAATATGTAACTTCTCAATACACATGTGAAACAATGGCTTAAACAAGAACAAAGATATGAACTCTGAATGAGTTTTGAGTGAACACACCATCACACCTGTATGTCAATGCATAGACAATCATGAACAATACATACACACATCTGTTCATTTTAATCCTTAATCAGTCGTTATTCTAACCTGAATGTTAAAGCATAGCCTAATGTGAGGGGCTTTGAATTAGCTTCCACACCAGCCCGGGTACATCTGTACAACATGGTAGAGTAGCATCACACTGCTTAAATCTGATGTGAGCACATCCTGAGAACATGTTCCCATGTATGATGTTCTCCTGGAATCTTAAGCCTTCTAAGGAGTTGTACTGGTTGAACAGGTAAACTGGCCATTAAGTGCAATAATCTGAGACACACCTAGCATGGTGTTGAGTAAAATACATTAATTTATAGTTAACTCAACAATGCCAAATCACTAGATATTCAGGGTTAAAAAAAATGTAAGTATTTGTTTCAGAGATATTTGTACTAACATGTGATGCCTCTGGGTTCTTTCTTTTTGTAATTTAGCACTTACTAACTTAACTGACATATATATCTCATTTGCAGGCGTTAATTGACTGGTGCTTAACTGGTTGTGTAATATTGCAAATTGAGGTTCTGTAGACAGATAAGTATCAGAATCAGAAACGGATTTATAGCCAAGTAACACAAGGAATTTGCCTGAGTGGATGGTGCATACATAAACATATAAAAAAATAAACAATAATTGTAAAAGAAACTTTAACATAAATAAACAAATCAACAATGGACTGCAGCCTCTGGTCAGTTTCATTGAATGCTGACCTTCTAAAATATGTGTTGGTGTATTAATCAGATTACCAGGAAATTTTTCCTTTTTCTGTGTTCTCTAAAAAGTCAGTGCGTCTACACAGTGGTCCCCAGTGAGTGGTACAACTTTCTTAAAATCCAAGATGAAAGGTTATGTATGTACAAAAGACAACAACAGCAACAACAGCTTTTGAATAGTATAAAAAAAGGTGTGTGTGTTCGCCTGTTGTACCTGAAACATGTTTATTAATGAGCTCCCTGTCTTCGTCCTGCAACTCCTCCCAGCCCTCCAGATCTGTGATGTCCTCAATCTTCTTCGTAGTGGCTCTCGCCCTTTCCAGCTTCTCAAATATGCATTTCACATGATGCCACTCTTTCATCTCCCCCGCAGACTCGCTGAAAGGGTTTGGCACAATCTTCCCTATTCGCACTATGCCCTTTTGGATTTTGTCCTTGCATTTCTTACATCCTGCAGTACCGCGTTTGGCGTATTCAACAATGAACCTCTGTTCTGCCATATCTGGCTGGTTGGAGAAACACTGATATAGGGAAAGATGGGGAGGATTGTTATGGATGAGTTTGGATACCAAGGAGAAATTATGGATTTGCTGGGAAAATTGTACCACATGAACAGTTGGGGGCAGATGTTTAAAGCATGAAGAGACAGAAAAGGCTCTACACACTTTCCAAAGTTGCTGATAACTGACAAGTGTTCCAAGATGCTGTAGGCCAACACAGACAGTCTTGTGAGCTAATAAAATAAGCGGTCTCTGCATCCAGTTTTTGGGCAAGTTACAACCTAAAGAAAGCAAAGGGAGATAATGGTTAAGATTTAATTATTTTTGTTCTATATAAAAAGGTTGCTTTGACATATCAAAGATTACTGGAACAATCAGCTTGAGTAAAGGTTTAAACTACCTAATTGGCTCATGATGATAAACTTTGTTGCCACATATCAGCAGTAATTTCACTCATTAGCGGTAGCACTGCTTCCTAAGTGTTTTACTGACTCTTTGTGATAATGTTCACTTATCATGTTTTAATACAATATTTTTTAATCAGGTTAAGTTACATACTTGTTTCCTCATTACCAATAGATGTGTTTACAACCCAAATGTAAGCGAACAAAAGTCATCTGGACTCATCTCTTGATATGTAAATGTACGTTACTTATCTAAATACAAACAGCTAACGTTAGCTACATTAAAAGGAACATAATGAGTACAGAGGTACTGCTGTAACGTCTTTTGCGCTTCCTAATTTGGTAAACGTATAGCTACGTTAGTAGACCAAACTGTTACCAAACTGTAACGTTAATGCATTGCACGCACCATATTTTTACATTTCAAATTTGTTAACTTAACAAAAGGTGGTGGACCTTCGGGTTGGCATAACGTAAGACACACAAAGTGCTTATGTGCCTCTTTAACATTTAACAGTAACGTTAACTTAACGTGAAATTATACTTTATCAGTGACCTTTCCTGTATACTTAAAGACACGCGTGTCCATTCTGTTATAACGTTGTATATTACTGCTAAAAAGTGTAGTTACACGATACGTGTAGCTAAGCCTGATGACACGAAGGCAATTGTTAGGCTAGCTAGCTAGCTAGCTACGTTAGCTAGCTAGCTAGCTAGCTAAGTAGTTGGTTAACGTTAGCTTTAACGTTAGCCATACTTTCTCTATTCAACATACACATAACAGTAAGACAGCTAACGTTAGCCTAGATAACAAACATATTGCGCGCCAACTATCAAACGTCACCTTGTAGAAGCTTAAAACTTGATAGCACGGTTTAAATTGCTAGCCCTCCTCATTGTTGTTAGCCAACAGCTCACCAGTGTAAAGTAACCTTCAGTTACATTTTAAAGATACGATACACTTCCGGCTTGGGTCTGCAAAATAAGATTTATATAACCGAGATAGCAACATAGATATGTATAAGTGTGCAATAATTACGCACTACGCGCAAAGTGTTTCCTCACCTTAAACACCCTGCATACACCATGTGAGATGCATTATTTGTTTCATTGTGACATTTTCTTTATTTCGAAAGATAAATCCATTTCCGGTATCTTTCTAGTTAATTCCGATTACCTTGACGCAACTAGCCAAAGCTAAAGCCAAAGGGGCTGCAGCCTGTCTATGGCTACAGCATGGGCTGCATGCATGTCGCGGCTGCACAAAGCTCGTTAGACCTTTAAACAGCTATCTACCGCCATCTGTTGAACAGACGGGATCTTTATCAATTTCACACCTAACTAATTAAGAAAATAACTGCATAAAGGATCACCCCACAATGGATGCATTATTCAGCGTACTTCTACCTTCTGCTTACTTTAAATAATCAATTAAGTTGGCTGATATGGTATTATAGTAAGCTGGGAGTTTGATTCAATTGCATCTACAATTATGTATAACCCTTTCATTAATTCAGACATTGATATAACATTGATATAACAATTGATATAACAATATTAATCGTATAACCATTTCTATCAAGTCCATCAATTAAATATCAAATACAGAATATAAATAGGCTACATTTATTTATCAGAAATACTGCTGTCACTGCCAGGAACTAGCTAGTAATGTTGCCTTCAATGACTCCTGGAAACGGTGCATCAAATAGACTTCAATCACCACAGACTCTTGGAAAGCACGTCATGCATCCTAGTCCTAGTTCTCTTAATACATCCATGATCCTATTAGGTAGTTTAATTCATCTCAATTAATAGCCTATTAATATAATATTGTTTTGACGGCCTGCTTCAGTAATTGGTATTTCCATGTCATGCATGCATTGTCATCTTGATATTGTTTCCTAGGAAAGAATGAACTTTGTCAAATCAACAGTCAATTGCAAAACATGCAACAATGCAACTGATGCAACAAGACATATAAAATAAAAGCACTAAGTACGAACGAAGCATAGAAGTCAAACGCCAGTTGCGGTACTTTAATGCAGCAAACGCCCTCACAATTTGTAAACACGCCGAACGCTCTCTCATCGACTAGCTACGTAAATAGCGTACGCGTGAACACAATGGACGACCAATTCCGTGCGCACATTCTACGGAAATAGCAAAAAGGCGGCGCTACGACACTTCTACTACGCAGTGCGGGTACGCTACGCGTAGGAGATGTCAACTGGGAGGACCCAGAAACAGTATTGACGTTATTCCAGGAAGATACATTTCTCACCAGAGCTGCAGTGAACTATAGTGGGGCAAAGCATGGGAAGGAGTATAAGTCGTGCTTCTTACGCTGAAGGTCTGGCTATCTCCACTAGCTTCGGGAAAGCAAGCAAGCTAGCAAGCAGTAACGTTACAGGCTAGCTTCGCAGAGAAGCTGCTGCCTATTGTGGCCCGCAACGACCCTCCCAGCTAGCATCCGTCGCATGCACAGAGAGAAAAAATGGTGAGAACTGCTAATATGGTGTTTTATTGCATATAGCCAGCTATTTCGGTAATGTTACAGTTTGTTCTTTAATATGTCACATATTGAAACAATTGTCAAGGGGCCAGGTAGCTTAGCTTATTGTGCTAACGTTACAAGGTTGACAGCCCTTGACACCTGGCTGCAGTCTCTTAGCTTGCTAAACACAGGGCTTCATTTAAAACCCTTTCAATTTATAGTTATCTGATCTAATCTGGTCAAATGCCTTCACTTTGTAGAGCGTGAAATGCATCATATTTGGAATTGTTAGGATCCCTGCATTTCGATTAAATTGACGTTATTTACAGTTTTGTTCCAACAAAATGTCACACTTTTGAATTGTTACTGAACGCTGCAGCCAGTCTGTGTTTTGTAGGAAGATGAAGTAGCCTAACAGTTACATGTAGCTAGAACTTGGAAAACCAGCCTTGCTTGTTGTAGCCTACGTACGTACCCACATTCTTAAAGTCAATATTGTTCGTGCAGTCAAGTAGGTAATTACAGTATCTGAAAATGATGAGACGTCTTGACTCCTAAACTCGACAAGTTGCTAAACTGACATATATTCGGGAATTATTTGTAGTAACAGTTATGTTACTTCGATGCCATAGTAAAACACATGTCAAACTGTGGACAGAGAGTTTTTAACAAACTTAAAAGTACTTTGGTTTGTAAAACAGTTGAAGTGAGATTGACAATCCTCTTTCCTTTATATAACATATAGCACCCCCTATCTGTATTTGGTGTAGGCTACAATGGATAATTATATTATTATTAGATTATAACAAGTGTAAGATATTTTGCAGTCTTCTAGTAATATTAGACTAAACATGCATTCTGTCATGTTGGATTTACCAGCCTTAAACCATGTTCTGTTGAAGACTAGTTTTGTCTTTAGGTGTAAAGGATTGTGCTGCTCTAAATAAAACGTGTTTAAGGTGTGGGTCATTTGTAATTGATTAACTGTGATATGAATTATTAATCAAATCAGTACAATTTGACTAGATATATTGTACAAGGAAGGAACTTCTGCACATCATCAACAACACCACTGATAGCTTCAATTTTCATATTGTTGAGATTGGATGTTTTCCTTCCTATCAGATGCTACATTATTAAGTATATTCAAGCAATCTTAATCAGGCACAATGCATAATAAACTATTTGCATGTAAATCATAACCATGTGAAATCTGGAAACAGTCATCAGATACTGACTTCAAACTAAACTAACTAATTTTAACCCTAAATCTAAAACAAATGTCCTATGCCTCGGACTCTCGGCACATTTTAACGGCCATTTATTAGGCAAGGCAGCTTTATTTGTAGAGCACTTTTCAGCAACAGGGCAATTCAAAGTGCTTTACATGAAGACAATTAAAATACAAGAATAACATTTACAGTGCAGTATAAGAAATTAAACATTAAAGAGCAGTTAAAAACAGTTAAAAATATAAAAGCAGATAAAATAAGCAAGGTAAGTAAAAGCAATGGACAATTATTTAAGGAAAGGCAAAATTAAATGCATCACTTTTTAAACATTTTAATTTGACCCAATACAGACTTAAGTTTTTAGGCTCAGGCAGTTATTATCCATTGTTCAGGTCAGTTTTGTAGGTCTGTAACGTCATTATTTATAATTAACTCACATATACAGCTAATTAATCATTTATAATGTGCCTGTGCCGAGGCTTATTATTTAACGCTGCTGTTAGAAACCCCTGTGATATATGAGATTAATGCTTAAATGTTGGCACATTGTGCATTTGTCCATATGCAGGTGTACCTGTTAAATCCTATAGAGAACCTGAGAAGCTACATCAACAATCGTCCACCGCTGGTCATTTTTATGATCAGCGTCAGTGCAGTGGCCATCGCCTTCCTGACCATTGGTTATTTCTTTAAGATTAAGGAGATCAAGTCTCCAGAGTTGACAGAGGTGAGTCACACCCATATGGTTCTTTAAAAGAGATGAAATGATATGCTCTGGTCCATTAAGAATCTCTCAGATACCAGTAAAATGTGGTCTCTACTGATGCTAAATGTCAGTTCATGACCTTTGTGGCCCACTTAATGCCACAAGGATGCATTTCCTAAAATGTTGTGCCATGTTCCATTTAAGATATGACCTATTTAGCCTTTTCTAGTCTCACCCAGGTCAGTCTGTGAGGCTAAAATAAGCTAATTTTACTAAAACAATAAGGGAATCCAGGTTTTCTTGATATACTGTGCAAGCTATACAGTACATTTTACCTAATTTCTAGCTGGTTCTATCATACACATGACCTCAAAGAGTGTAATTGGAGAGAACAACAAGGTCAAATCAAAGTCAAAGTGTGAATACAGTGTGCCTCCAGTTCACAATACATGGAAATAAACCTTTGCATGTGGATCTGAATAGAAAGCATATTCAAATTAAAAAGGTTGTAGGTAGTAGGGGTGGGGGAAAAAACAATCTATTCACATGTGTTTCCCTTGAATCAGTATTTTTTTATTTCTTTTTTACCAATGATTTACCTAAGTATTTTCTGTTTATACGGTACCGCCGTCAGCGACATCATATCCGTTTCCAAGAAGACAGACCAAAAGCAAAAAATACATGTTATATACTTCTTTACAAATTAAATAAATGTCAGAAATGACTGACTGGGGTGCCTGGGTAGCTCACCTGGTAGAGCAGGCGCCCACATATAGAGGTTTACTCCTCGATGCAGCGGTCGCACGGTCGACTCCGACCTGTGGCCCTTTGCTGCATGTCATTCCCCCTCTCTCTCCCCTTTCATGTCTTCAGCTGTCCTGTAAAAATAAAAGCCCAAAAAAATCTTTAAAAAAAGAAGAAATGACTGACTGACATGTGATGTGCATTATTTTTTTTAAACAATTCGTTTTTAGAAATGTCTCATGATATATTGTCTCTAGAAGTGTATTATTCAACTTTGGTTTTTGTTAAAGAAGGAAAAAAAAATTGCAATAGTCAATACTATCAAATCCCAATACTTTAGAATCGCAGTAAATGAAAATCGCGATACAAATCGAAACGGCACCCATGTATCATGAAATAATCAAATCAGGATAAAAAACATATCGTCCCAGCCCTAGGTAGTATCATATGGATATGGAATACTTAAGTTGAGATATCTAACATAAGTTCTGTGCATAGCACTTTTCAATTTCATTGACACATATCAATCTGAGGTGTAAATCAGGTAATAGATCTTGGTTAATTGCAACATATTGTCCTGTCCAACAATCAAAACACACTTTCTCTTTCAGGACTGGAACACCTTTCTGCTGCGCTTCAATGAGCTGGACTTTTGTGTCTCAGAGAATGAAACGATAAAGCACGGTCTGAACGAGTCGACCACGCCAGAGAGCATGGTTGTGACCAGCGGCCAAGCTCGTTCCAGCACCCAGGTTCCCCTCCTGCTAGAGGACTCAGGTCCCATCAACATCTCAGTGCCCATCACCCTCACGCTGGACCCCCAGCGCCCGTTTGGAGGGTACTCTCGCAACCTCACCCATCTGTATGCCACGGTGTTGGGGCAGCAAGTTGGCTTGTCCAGTAGGTTATCTTTCTCATCATCGTTAGCTATCTGTCTTGTGGTCAGTGTTCAGAAGAAAATCAGTTTGTGTTTAACAACAAATCAGGTAGTGCTGTCAAGATTAAAGCTATAGTGTGTAGTTTCTATCGCCCCCATGAGGAATTCTAAGAAATAACAACAACACTGTCGGTGCATCCAAGGAGGACACAGAGGGTTAAAAACACACGATGGACTCTTCAGAAGAGGTCTTTACCTTCACTCGAGTTTCTGCGAGCGAAAGTCACCGGACGACACTATCTTCTGAACATAGTCATACTGAGAAATCCAGAGAGAGTTGTGTGGAGCTTTGTGGCAACTCATTTGGCAATGGCTTGAATGTAATGGACATTCATTAATATCAATTTACGCACTAAAGCTTTAACAAATAATTATCGGAAAATCAATCCAAGGGTCAGAGAAAAATAATTATATACATTATTGTCACAAAAACATTGTTATTATCACGTGAGGATTATATTATATATTATATGCGGTCTAAAGCGTCCGTATGTTACCGACATGGACTGTTTTTATGTGGTTACTGTGCGGAGGTAATTCAATCCCTTTTTATGGGTTTTGCCATACCTATTTGTGTGTTGACTTAGACATGGTGAGCAAACAGACTTCAGACTTAAAGGTTTCAGAAAGCAGAGCAAAGTGAAAAGTGAATACCACTGGCTTTGAACTTTTGAATACATCATGTCGGCATGCTTAGGTGTGTGCTAGTTGACTTTTACTTTTGTCTCCTTAGAGCATGTGTGTTTATCTTGCCCTCTCACCTCTGGTGTTAGTAAAAGCACTGTAAAAGCTTAACAGAGAAAAAATATAGAAGGATAGAAGAAAAGACTGCAACATTAAATCTGGTCAGTCTTTTAGGCTGCTCTTAAATCAGCCAAATGGCAATGTTCTGCATCCACTTTAAGTAGATTCAATTTCACATTTAATTCAAGTATCATATTTAAAGGAAATTACATATGTAGTCTAATATTTAGTATTAGAACCAAATAAACTGAACTTGGACATGAGTGCTTTATAACACAAACATTGTTGTGGATAGGATAAGTAAAATGGGTGCATTTCAACATGTTTTTCCACTACCTTGCAACAGACTGATATTAATTTAGTCCCATCCAGATTGGCTTTATCCGTGGTTTTAGTCTCCTTCCTTTGAGGACATTCCAGCCCCAAACACCTGCTCTGTTTTGATGAACTCTGGCGTGCACGGATAATCTCACTCCTTTGCAGATCTTGGCATTGTCACTCAAATGTAAAATGCATTCTATACACATTTAAATTCCAAAGAGAATCCTAGGCCCTTGTTTGTCTTTCACTTTATGGTGTTATTCTTGTTATAATATTAGCTGTCTACAAACAACATGTACTCTTGTCTTAAATTCTCCACCAGACTGAATGAGCAAAGTCAATAAGGATCTGTGGAGATGTTTAATTACACTAAGTAAATATCCCTGTCTGAATAGGGCTTGCACTGTATAAGTTCAAAAGAGTATACCTAGGTAATGTCAACCTTGCAAAATCAATTAATTGGTCAAAAAAGGTTTCCCCTAAATTATAGTGCATATTATTGATAAAAGAGTATAATAGTTGTATTAAATTTTTTTTATATGATACACACATCGTGTTAAATAGACCATATTGTATAATAGATATTATTTTAACCTATTTTTTATGTATAAATGCTCATCTTGAATTATGCTTCTAACTTTTTAAAATATTTTGATGTAAATTCTATTGAATCCTTTATGTAATAACTTGGTAGTAAACCAGTACCTCCTAATTTTTGAAAATTGACATGAACATTGTACTTCATGTGGTATAAAAGGGTCACATTGGATGTTACTGGGGGTGTTGTCACATTCATCTACTTTTCCATTAATTAGCCTTCAGATGTATTTGACACAAAGAAAAGATTATGAGAAAATCACCTAGATCAGGTAGATGACAAAAAAAAACTTCAACGCATTTTATATCCTCAGCAGTTGTTTGACTTTGCTTGTGAGAATTGGAGACTCACTGTCCATGGTAGTACCTCTTTATATATGCACTTGTGTTGACACAACCACATGTATCCTTAGTCACACCCAGGAGTCCACTTAGTTTGACCGATAATCTTCTAATCCCCTTTGCAGTTTCATAAATATTGCATACACCTACAAAATCAGCCTGTCATTCGTTATCAGGGGGAATAGGCTTGGTATGACATCAAATACCGCTACTGTGAATGTTGTATGCATGCTGTTCATTCTGTTCTAGGGTTTAATAACTGAGTTAAGAGGCATCTCTCTTTAGGCCTGTAGGTTGTTTTAACCTGATCATGGCTGGTCACAGGCAATTATTTCCATGTCAACATAATGAAGGGAATGTGGATATGCAAGTTAGAGGCCTATGAATTGTGCTCTTTGCTGGGTTTTATAGAATTATAGGGCCACCTAAAAACAACAAAAAAAGTGAAAGAAATTAAGAAAACCAGACTAAGTAAGATTTTTTCTTATCACGTTCATTTTCGATCTGAAATGCTCTTATTGTATTTTCACGTTTTTGTGTGTAGGCCGGGAAGCCCATGAAGAAATAAACATCACTTTCACCCTGCCTGTATCCTGGAACTCAGACGAGTGTGTACTGCACGGCCACTGCGAGCAGGTGGTGTTCAGCACTTGCATGACCATCACGGCGGCAAGCAATATCTTCCCAGTCACAGTGTGAGTTGGACTGCCTCCCTGACTCATAGGAACACACTTTATATCTCTGCCTAGAGCTGGGTGAGACTGACAAAATGAAATACAGTATCCCCAAGGTTTTGACTCAATACCTTCATATAATTTCTGACAATATTTTGGGTATAACTATTAGTGCTTCCATACAATGTCTCTACACGGTTTAGTCTTGGAGCCCAAATATTTTCAGTTTAGTCTCGGAGCCCAAATCCATAACTGCTTTAACTTTTCTGCAGTCACTGCCATAACCAATATGATGTGAACAGTTCCATGACCCCAGTCAACAGACATCAATCTTTGTTTTGGTTTGTAGGCAGCCGCCACACTGCGTGCCAGAGACATACACCAATGCCACATCTTGGTACAAGGTGTTTACCACAGTCCGCGACTCCGATACCAAGTACAGTCAGGACTACAACCCTTTCTGGTGTTACAAAGGAGCCATCGGCAAGGTGTACCACGCACTCAACCCAAAGCTTACTGTCATCGTTCCTGATGTAAGTCCCGCCTTCTTTTTCTGGTATCAAACATTTTTCAGACTGACAGTTTTTATTTTAGAGTTCCTAGTTCAAGGGTCTGATGTTGTTATTCTCATGTCTCAGTTAACTTGCAAAGAAGCAACGGAGTCAACAAAACTATGTATTAGATAGTTGAGAAGAAGAAATTTGAAAGTAGAAGTTTGAATAATAAGTCAAGATTTGTCAGGTAGAAGGTAGAGTCCTTCCAAACGTTTCACTCCTTGTTTTCCTCTTCCTAAAGCGTTCTTAATTCCAAATTTGGCCGGAGCCATTACATTTTTGTCTCTGTTCGCCCGTCCGTCCGCTTCTAGTGAACGTGATATCTCAGGACACCCTGGAGGGAACGATCGTCCACTTGGAGTCAAGGCTCAAGAATAATTAATTAATCATATTATAATTATGACAACATTTCACAGAAATGTCTAAAAAGGATAAAATTATGATATTTTACATCCTAAAGGTCAAAGGTCAACTTAAATGTGACATCATAATGTCCTGCCAAAAAACTTATTCAACATCATAACTCAGGAACAGAAGGGGAGACATTTGGTAAAATACTGAATTGGTGACACTAATATTGAAACTGTTGTGATTATATAGTATAGATCTTCTGTGCTGACGGGTTAAAGATGTGTGTGAAGCATCCATGTTTCGCCAAAAAATACACTCAATACCTTTTTATTAAATAGCTTCACTACATATATTATATGAGTCTGGACAGACATGGATGTAAACTGCAACTTGAGTGTTTGGTGGAGGCATACAACCACGAGGCAGTAATTGTAGTTTATTCATTTCTCTTGGTTAGAACATCTGTAGAACAATATTTACTTCAATGTAATTACTACTAGGAAAATCCACATAATGATAGAATGATTGTGTATTTGTGACTATTGTGATGGCGGGGTATAGGATCACTCACCCATTTAGCCCTAGTTCTATACTGATGGCGGTAGAATGTTCCAGCATTACAATGATCCCATTGACAGGCCACAACTGAGCACTGAATGGTCCACAGAGCCTGAAAACAATTAGAAAATACATGCTGTGCCTGCGCAGATCTCAGGCCACTTGAACACACAGAGGATTATGGAGTGGTGCTTGAGAAAGCCTTTATCCACCATCAACAAAATAACAGAGAAATGGATTGACAAGTGATGTCCCTGTTTCATTTCTACACTTAGGGAGCCTAAATTAAAATGTTTGTAGATGCTTTAATTCTAGCTATGTTTTATTGCTATACTCTTCAGGCTTACTGTACAGTTAGAATTAGTCTCATGTATTTGGCATTAACAACTGTTTTAAAGTATTTTTCAATAACAGCTGACATCAAGTTATTTTTTAAATTTCTAAATGATTAAGTTGGACCCAATGAAGGGCGGTATAAACTGCACACCTATAGAGATATACCCTTCTAATATGGATTTGGCAAACAATTTATAGCAGTGGGAATTTAAATGTCACCTCACAAGTACACTTCCACAATAAGCACTTACTTGAAGAAATACAAAGGCAGTGAGTTTAAGGAATATTTGATAATATGGGCAGATTGTGTAGCGAGCCAGTAAAAATCATGCATATTGCCTTTTGATTATAATAAAACCTGCAGTTGCTGTGATATTTAATTCTGTCCATTTAATTTTTCTTACCAGGATGACCGTTCCCTCATCAACCTGCACCTGATGCACACAAGCTACTTCCTGTTTGTCATGGTCATCACTATGTTCTGCTATGCAGTCATCAAGGGGCGACCTGGCAAAGTACGGCAAAACAACCCTGACTTCTGCCCTGAGAAGGTACAACAGACACCAGCAGTGCTATATGACGAGAACAGGTAGTTTCAGCAAAACATCAATTGACCGTGATTGGTTAAAGACATGATCCAATCACACTGCTGTTTCTCTGCTAATTGTCCAAAATACATTGACATCTATATGTAATTGTTGTTTTCTTTGGCACATTAATTCTATAAAACCTGGCATCCCATTGTTTGGTGGGCCTTAGCTGTAGCTGATACATGCTTAGTTATGTCTTGCTCCCAGAGGTAATGGAAGATTGTCCTCTTTGGTGTCATTGCTGGTTGTGGCACAAAATACCAGCTCACACCAGTCCACGGATTAACAATTTTAAGATAGGTCAGGAAGCTGTGACTCATTGTCTGACCAAACAGATAGTTCTGAGTGCTGTACTGTGGGTACAACTTATAGCAAATTATAATCATTTTCAATACGGGTGGGTGGGGGTTGGGCCAAGCTATCATTTAAAAAGGTATTATAGCCCATCTATCTCTATGAACTTATCCACACCGAATCTGAAACTTTCGTATTTCACAGTGCAGGTTGTTGTTTTTTCTGCAAATTTCGGAGGCCGATTTAATAACAAGCCTGAGCGTGACAAGCCTTTTGCTAACACGATCCATAGGTTCTCAGACGTCAATGTCATAATTATGTTCTTACCGTCACACAGCAATATGAATATTGCTATCGCAAAATAGTGACAAACAAATTAAAGATTATAAAGACATCTGGGGCAGTATAGCAGTTGAACTTGCTTGTGATTGTAAAAAGCCTACAAAAGAGGAGTTAGTTGTCAAGGTAACGTATAAAGAACCGTTCATTTCCAAGTGCATTAGTTAACGTTATGCTATGGACATCATACGTGTCGCAAATTACATATACAGTATGCCTTCTGAAAGCTATACTATAAATCCTGACCATATAGCATAAAGAGATAGCGTTATATCAATTATTTCTATTGTATATACATGTTTGGTGCCTGGTGTAAGCACAGGAGGTATTATATATTTAAGCCTTGTATTAAAAGGCCATGTATCACAAATAATTAGAGCTGTAACAATTCCAAATTGTGCTGTACAATTGTCTCAGAAATAATTGCGATTAACAATATGATTGTCTCTTTAATCAAATTGAAAAATATTTATTTTATAATTTATTTATTACTTTTTTAAACAAATTAAAGTTTTGAAAGAATTCCAGGATACATCTTTTGGTTCTATATCACAGTTATGTGAATCATATAATGTAATAACACAAATACATAGTTATATATACATACATAGAATTAAGATGTCCTTCACTTTGATAGTGACATTTTGTGACAGCCGGTGGCACTTTGGCAGACAGCAATGCATGCCGCTATATACACAGTTACTTTTGTCAAAACTACCTTTAGGAAATCTGATCAAACTTTAAGAATCTTTTGTGTCAATCTTTATCCATCTAATTTCACTTTTCTTCTGTCCATATTACCATATTTTGTGGCGATATGTGTGTGCTGTTTCTATAAATGATTGTTTTACTGTGCAGTAATCCCTGTTATGAGTTTGTAAACTGCACTAAAACCCATTTCCTCTGTTGCAGATGGCGTTGTCAGAGGGTTAAAAAGACATCGGAGAGCTATTTTAGAACGTACCTGTAACATGGACAAACTCAAAGAAACAGAAGAAATATAAATAAACATACCAGTTGCCTAGTGAACCCTGGAAATACAGTAAGGGACACAAAAGCTCTGTTAATGCATTACTCTTGCAATGTTGGGTTTTTCCAGCCAAAGATATACAAGTGCCTGTATCTGTCGTGTAAATATTTGTAGGAACTCTGATATTCTGTTTAAAACCTTTTTTCTTTTTGTTGATTAATATTATTATTTTGCCTGAGTCCCCTTGTGCCATGTCAGAACATGCAGTACATAAACAAAGCAGAACGCCAAACCCGAGAACTACACAGACCAGAAGGCCAGACCCAAGAACTACACGGCCATTTTTCTAGCAGTCATTCGATCTCATTTACCAAGCAAGAGGGAAAAGCCACAGAGAAGTGGGTTACATGCAACCTATCACAGATTTCAGTTATGAGCTTTTGCTGTAAATGTTTTGGATATCCTAAAACCTGTAAACAAACTATTGGTCACTTGAAATATGTTTAAGTGAACTAAATATGCTTGAATACTCAGGTTGAGATGATTGCTTGTTACACACTGATAATTAAATCTTCAGTATGCACTTGTCATTGCAGCTTAAACAGCACTGTTGAGCACTGTTCTCTGCACCAGACCCAACAGTGTAACCAAAACTCTGATCAGAATTTGGACATTGCATGAAGTCTGTTTAAAAGTAGCACTTACTTTATGTAATTGAACTCTCAATTATAACAATAGGTCTTTACCAGATTAACAATTATGTTTCCCTGTGTGTCTGCAATGTCAAAACATTTGGAGTCAAATATTTAGATGATTGCACTGTGCACATTAATATATGAACAGAATACAATGTCAACAGTGAAGTTAATGAGCCCCATTGTCTCAGTTTGTATCCTGTTAGGCTTATCAGTAAGTCCCTTTTAATGGCAGTTAAATAAGCTGCTGAACTTCCTGTGGTCTGTGTTGACAACAGTTTTTGTTTAAGACAAGTAGATGTCGCACTTAAAATGATTTTCTGCCTTTTGTTGTCCTTCCTCTGTGGCTTAATCGCTCACTTGCGTCTTTATTTTCTGCCTGTCACTCTTCTGGACTTAATGTAAACGCTTCTTTGTTGCTACTGGACAAAGCAAAACATTATCTTGCCTTACCTACAGTGGACTTGCTTGCTTGAAAACATGATGGGGAGATCTTCTCTCTTTCAAACATTAACTTGCCAGTCTCTTCTTCCACAGCCATCCTTCTCTTTTTGATTCTTCCAATATGACGAGCCTGTGGTTTGAAATGAAACTTGTGGTCTTTGTCCTATTAATGTAAATGTCAAGTGGCCCTTAAGTTATTATATTTTAGGATGCTTCAGAGTTACTTGTGCTTTTATTTTAAGCAAATCATTATCAGTTGCAAGTGTTTGCATAGTTAGTACAAGTTTAGATTTCTTGCACATTTTACGTTAATGGCTCCTGTGATTGTTTCTTTGTCCGAGGTCACATATAAACAGTCTATTTTGAGCTATATAAACCTTGTTTCAGTTGGACACCTTCTAAAAAATAAATATAATTAGCATATAATTGTATTTGTATAACTATGGGGATATATTTATGATTAAATCACTTAATTTTTTATTATTTTGTAGTACAACAAAGATGTGGAAAAACCCACTTGGTGTGCGAGTGTGTGTAAAGGCTGTTTTATGGTTCTGCGGAGGCTCCACGCAGAGCTTTCGCTGTAGCCTACGTAAGTGGCCTGATGTTTATACTTGGGTGCTATGGCGTAGGGTCCGTCGTAGACGCAGAGGGGTCCGCAGGGGTAGGCCGTTGATTCAACGCAGAAGCATAAAACAGCCTTAAGTGAGTTTGGGAAATGTTTAGATACATAAAGGCGGTTTTAGACTGATTCTTTGAAAACGTCTGGTATTTATAGGATACTTTCAGTGTAATGGAATTTCTGAAGTGCACAAGTCTATATTGACATGACTGGGCCCGGAAATAAAACACCTTCACGTGACTCGCAGCGTTGTGCAGAAACTCTTAAATGTAGATTTTAGATTGTAGATGAAATGCATGCTCTTACATCATTCTTATTTTGAGCGTGGCTGACTGACAATCATTTGCTCTGAATGTATGTATATTATTAGATTTGTAATAAAGAAAAAAATAGTGCTCTAATTAGAGTAAGTTAAAATTGTTGTTAAAGCAGAACTCTCGCCAAAATGCAACCTAGGGTCTTTTTGTGAATGTACGTGAGTCAAACTTTCGTTTAAAAGCATATTTAGGAAGGAATCGCCACTTTTTAAGATTCACCGTATTCTAGTTTTTTGATCAAATGGCCTTTTGAATGGGAGAGCTAGGGGCACTTTTATGCTAACCTCAAAATAGCTATTTTTTAAACACTAAGAAGGATCGAAACAACATGAGGCTTTGCTCCAAGTATCTCCAGGGGCTCTACACCTTAACTACACCGGTGCACAAGGGATATACTAAATCTTTTGCTACTCGTTTTGATATTGACTCGTTTTGACTGCCGAGATGGCAGCGACCGGAAACAACAAGAGCTAGGGTGAGTTGTTCAAAAACCTTTTTTAGTAAATCTGTGTCCACAAACAATGTTCTCAATGCTTCCGTTAAGGTGTAGAGCTCCTGGAGATACTTCGAGCAAAGTCTCATGTTGTGTCGAGCCTTCTTAGTATTTAAAAATAGCTATTTTGAGGCTAGCATGAGAGTGCCCCTAGCTCTCCCATTCAAAAGCCCATTTGACCCAAAAACAAGAATACGGTGAATCTTAAAAGTGGCGCTTCCTTCCTAAATATGCTTTTAAACAAAAGTTTGACTCGGGTACATTCACAAAAAGACCCTAGGATGCATTTTGTCGAGAGTTACGCTTTAATGTTAAAATCTTGAGTCGCCAACCACTGTCCTGTGCTGTCTTGACACGTCAAATCTATTATTATCAAATGTGTCCGATCTTTGCTAAGAGACGATGCAGTGTAAAATTCAAACTTATGAAGAATTAACACAACAGTCTAAGTCCGCCTTTAATGTCTGCTGTGTAAAACTTTTTTCAATAGCAATTACTGATACATTTTACTTATCTTTTGTGTTATAATTTTGTTTCATAATTGATGTACCTGTTGAATGTATTTTTTATAAGCGGCATTATCTTAATCTGAGATGCAAGAATTCCAAGTGATTTTAAATTATGATATAGTTTGATTTTTTTCTTCTTTTTTCAGTTTAAAAGGCTTTACTTGAATTGTGTTTTTGTTCGAGTGGTATTCATATAAGGTTTATCCTTTTGTGGCAGAAATGAATCTTGTCACATTATTGTATCAAACACTTTGTACATTTGTTAAATTTTTTTGTACGGAAGCCCAGAGAGGCAAGTGAGAAAAACAGAATTCTGATTTAAATTGTTTCCTCTCATGTGTTTATGACTTAAACAGGTGAAAAAGTAAATTAGAAAAATTATCCTGGCAAAACTTTTTTGTAACCTGTTCTTAAGTCACAGTTCTTAACACAGGAGAGAAAACAATTAAGATCAGACTTAGAAAATGGATGACCAGAATTTGTTTTTTTCTCACTTGCCTCACAGGGCTTCCGTATTTTTGCGTGTGTATGTTGGTGAATGAGTGGAAGGTGTTTCTTCATATTGATTGATGCTAGGACAAGTCTTCCTAATTCTGATGTGCATCATATTTGAGGATGAATTTGTTGCCTCTACTGTCATCCCCATCCCCTGTGCTTTCACAGTGGGACTCATGTTTGTTTTGGGAAGATCTGGCAGCTCCTATTGGATGGTTGGAAATTATGAGTGTTGGACAGGAAGCGTGTGGGGTTTGGCTGGGTGTATGTGAGTGAAGGTTGGTTGAAGATGTGAATGAAGAATGCCATATTATTGACAAACCATCACAATTAATGTTGGTGACCTGCATTTACCTGCTTCTTATCCCTCCTTGTGTGATTTACTATTTTCATTTTTGGTTAGAATTGCATCTCTGTAATTGCAAAATGCCTTAACATTGTACAGTTTTTTAGTTTCACATATTGTAAAACACCAGCTTTACGGAAATAAATCCAAACAATGCTTCTTTTATCACTTCTGAGCTACAAGAAGCTCACATTAACATGCTTGTTAAGTGTACATTTAGAGAAATTGATTTAAAAAAGGATCTGATGATTGCTGTGTTAGTTTATAAAACTACTCCTATATCACTAAGGACTGGAGTAAAAACAGAGTCCTTAGTTGCATCATCTCACAGTGTTCTCGGCTTGACATTAAGCAAAACACACGATATAAGACTGCCATTTCACCTTGTTATCCTTTCTGTCATGTTAGCAGCGCTTACAGGCAATTATTAAGCCAACTCTGTGCCTTCTGCACTATCAAGCTGCATCCTCCTCCCTGTACATACAGTAGATAGGACCATAGGTTTAATGTGGCTAGAACGTCATTCAAACCCTTTTCCTTTCCAGTGGAACTGCTGTAAATGAATTCAAGTTTAAATAAACTGTCTCTAAAGTTCAACATCACTTTGTCCCTGACCCTTCTTCTCTCCACTGCCCATTACTGTTTCGACAGGGAGATTAATGATCTGCCAGTGGATATTAATCAAACTAATTCACTGGTACTGAAAGTAAAATACCATGCAAATATTAAACGCTGGAGGTCCAGGGCTCAAGCTGTCTATGAGTTGGAAAAATAGCAAAGCCAACTAGCTCAGAGTAAATCATGCATTTTCCAGGGAATACAGTATTTTTAGTCCTGGATTAATAGGTGTATGTGGTTTGATTCAAAATCAACGACAAATCCCCATCTTCATCATAATGGAGATCATTATGTAGAAACCTAAAGGAAACAAATTGATTTAGCTATAATATTTATTTAGTCTGATATAAAATCATCATGATATATCAGACTTTGGTGACAAAATAAAAAAAAAATGTTGGTCTTTTCATGAGACTTCATGAGAAAAATAAAGAATAGCATCAGACCCATCCCTTAGTTTGATTCTGACATTTATGCAATCTAAAAAACGGAAACACTGAAACATCTTCAATGATTCTCAAGCCAAGACACTTAGGATCAGTTTGCTGGTTGTGGTTGGAAGAAATGATATAATGTTTCTCACATATTAAATTATTTATCAGTGAGATTCGCATGAGGTTCACATTTCAGTTTTTCAGTGAAGTGCCTCAACGACTACTGGATGAAGTGCCTTGAAATGTGGTACACATGTCCCCTTCAGGAAGAATTGTTACTTTGATGACTCCTTAACTTTTCATCTAGTGACTAGTGACTGAAAAAGTACAGCCTCACAGAGCTGCTGGCATGGCTGTATACTTTTTATAGTTACAGTATGTGATTTTAAATTGTTCATATTTTGGCGCATGTTTGTCTCTAGAAAAATGAGACGAGCATGGTGATAACCTGGAGTCTTCCAGCCCAATAATGTCTTTCTCCCTGTGGTGGATCAGTCTTGGGGTTGCTTCTGATACAACCACTGCAGGATGTCTTAAACTTTTCAAAGTCTACAATGTAATCTCAGTATCATCTTATCTGCAACTATTTTACACATTGAACATCTTTAGATATATTTTGTACTTTTGGGACATCCACTGGGTTCTTTTCATTTCATCATTAGAATTTATTTGAAGACATTTGAAACCTGCTACTTACCGCTGGTCTGGTCCTTTAAGGTTTAGGGAAGGTTACGCGTGGTGTTGTGCCACTGCATGTGTTGCTCCTCCTCCTTTGTACTTGCAGCCAGGAGCTGGCAGAGAGAACAAACAACTATTTAGTACAGAACACTTTGTTTGATTAATTCCCTACGTATTTGTGAGCCAATTTAAAAGATTTACGTCTTCAGTAGTAACAAAGCTTGTCAAAGTTATAAGAGACAATAACATCAGCCTTATCCTTTAAGAAAAGGACACTCACTGGGCAGACTTGAATTCATGGCACATTCTTTTAACTTATTTTGATACAGTTGTTGACAAACTATATACATTATTAGCAACAGCATGAAACACTGAAGAAAGAAATGAGTGCATACTGACACACACAGTTTGCAATGAGTAATGTGAGAGGTAGTTACGCAGCGACATGTCGCCAAAAATCAAGAAAAATCTATAAATGCAGCTTGGCAGGAAGTGTTATTGATGTCCTCCCTGTGCCCCCATGTGGCCTAGATAATATAATACCAAACAACTGAGTGATTGTTTGTCATTTAGGCTGCATATTGGTATGAAAACATTTTTAAAAAGCATACATGCAAGTAGATGGCAGTGAGAACAGCCTGTGCAGCAACCAGTTAAGATCTGCAGCTCCTCCCTGGTGGGATGTTGGGGCCAGAGAAGAGGCACAACAGGCCTTTTCACAGCAGGAAGTTTGACATGTTATAGCAGGAATAAACACGTGTAATCAATAACACATAACATGTGTATATGTATGCTGGCTTACTGGAGGGGTAACTGGGACACGGGACAAGGAAATAAGAAACCTGAAAAGGTAGCAGGCATGGTTGCAGCTAAAAAAAATAATATTACTCAAATGGAAGTCTCCACTGTCCCCATGTTTCAGGACGTGGCTCACTGATATGCTTTCTATGGCTAAGATGGAACAGATTGGTTTTAACAAAAGGAATTCACAAATGTACTTTTCAAGGTGTGGAAACCATTTTTGATATTGCTTGATGATGATGTGTGTGTGTGTGTGTGTGTGTGTGTGTGTGTTAAAAAAAAGAAACCTGAAAAGTGTTTATCTCTGTCATTTGATATTAAGAAGTAGAGTTAAGGACTTTTTACTGTTTCAAGCTTCCAGTTTTGCTTAAAAAACATATTCAGGGGCAGGTGGACACCACAGCTTATAAAAGCAGGTGTGTCAGTTGATTGCTCGGTAGCATCAATTAGGCTGATGTCACAGGTCACTGTCTTCCACACTCTAATGTTTAATGAATTACATTTTCTCCAGGATCACAGGGAGCCCGAGCTTGTTCTCACAGTTGCGTGGAAGAAAAGGAAGCATCTTCTGTGGATATTAACATTTTATCCATTTCCTGAAGCAGAAAGTCTGTGCTGTGACCACCAGAGGGCAGGGTTAGCAGACATATAGATGAGACACAGGCTTACTGTATATTGATTTCTTTAACATCCGCTCTTCACTGAATTTCTAATGAATGGCTCTAGACATTACTTGGGGCAGATGGCACAGCTGTTACTAACAGTAGATGTTCAAGGGGCAGATACACTCAATTTAAATTTAAGCCAAACTGAAAACGCATGATGATTGTATTTGCTGTTTTGTCAAATCTAGTAAAACTCACCCAGACAATTCAACAGTAGTAGTATTATATTATAGTATTCTGTTTTTATCACAACAAATACATGCATTTTAATGTTGTAGTTCGTCAATGTGGTTGCCACTTTTAGATACATTGTATACTACTGGGTTCAATAGTAGTATAACAGGCTACTGCATCATATCATATATGCAAATCATACATTTGCTATGTAAAAATTATAAGTCTCAACTAAATTTAGTGGAGTAAGAAGTACAATATCTCCCTCCCCTAATGTAGTGGAGGAGAACTATAAAGTAGAAGAAAATGGAAATACTAAGTACTAGTAAAAATTAGGTATGTCAAAATTGTACTTTAGTACAGTGTACAGGACTTGAGTAAATGTACTACTAGTTACATTTCACCACTGAACATAAGCAGAACACAATCCTTTTGCTTCTCAGTTTACAGACTGACTCATTCAGCCTCTCAGGAAGGACAGTTTGTCCCTGAAATCCATTTATAATGGAACAAAGGAGCAAGAATGTTGTTGATCTGTTTACTGGGACCCGGGGAGAATAAAAGTCTGTTTAGGCCATGCAAAGATTAGAAACCCTAAACACTAACACTAAGTGTTTTTGGTTTCTAATCTTTGCATGGCCTAAACAGACTTTTATTAACACTCCACATCGTCTTGGCAGTTAGTAGAGCCAAACACCCATTGGTGCAGTTGGTTCTTTGATTCAGTCTAATTTCACATATTGGTATTTCTGCCATTAGAGCTGTCCTACCTCTCAGCAGTATGGCAGAGCTACAACTTAAATGCATGAGTCTGGCCATGTGTGAGAAAAGTAAGTTCAAATCTGTCTGTGTGCAGCCAAAATTCCAGGCATCAGTTAAGGGCCATTATGAACAAGCTTAATTGAAAAGGTCACTTTTAACCTTGACTCCCTCATTTACACTGAATTCCTGGGTGATGTGTTAGGAGACCATTAATCAGAGTTCTCCAGACATGGCACGCAATTTCGCAGAGATTGTTTATCCTTTCTTCATTTACGTTCCTGCTCTGAATAACAACAGCGTAACAAAGACTGCTTTAGGACTCAGTTGTGTACAAAGCTGCTTGTTAGTGTCCAATAAATAGCTAACTGTTATTTAGCAGAGGGAAGTCAGCAGCAGAGGAGGAAGTAGGAGTTAAGACAGTCCAACAAGCATTTACTTCTCTCTCTGCTGATTTTTATTTTCTCAGCAGCTTAATCATCAAGGACGCAGCTTGTCCAGTCCCTCTTCTTAGGGATGTTTTTGTCGATGGAGTCTGGTGGCTTTTAACGAGAGCACAGAACGGCTTCAGGTCCCCCAGTGTAAACTTAAACAGGACTGTCTGACAGCAAGGTAAAGCTGTAAAAATATTGTAAATATAGTTTACACAAATTGTTTTAGGTGGGCCTACTTTAAGGTGGCTAAAATACTTTTGCTGCTGCCCCCATCCACAGCATTACATTGCTTACCTTCCGAGTCGGTACTCCTGCCTTCTCAAACTGCGGGCGTGCCGACCGCCATCTACTGTAGGTGATGCACTGACTATGTATAAGTACTTCATACAACCCCACTTCAAACGATCCAAACGGTCCCTCTAAGGCCATAATGCCATAAAGGTAGAGTGTGTATTGGACTAGATTAAGGAGTGATTTATATTTCCACATCAGTCATCCACAACAGCTTGTAGGATGTAATGTCCAGGGCAGGTACTGTACTGTGTTCCATCTGCACACTCTGATTTGACAGATGTTTTCAAAGTGCAGCAACATGCGCAAGCTCTTCTTCATCTATCAACTAATGGGCTGGTGCCTGGTATTCTACATACGGCAGCGTCCAAATGTATACACTGCAGTTCATTAGCTGTACCTGAGACATCCTGATGATTATCTTAAGAAGAAGATCACTCTGTTCTTGGAACATGGGACATGTTCTTTTTTGAAACAAGCCTGAAAGTATTACCAAATGACTACATTTAGCAGTGGTGGGAGAGTAATGTGTTTCGTTAATCCAAAAAAGCTGCAATTTCAACAATTTTCTCCAGATTCTCAGAACTAACTTCAGAAACAGTCTTCACTTGTTGTGAAGAATCCAGTTTGTAAAATCTTCCAGACAGACTATTTTCTCACAGTATTGGCAATAAGGCCATCATCATGTGAATATAAATGCATAACTGAATGCAACCTATTCAATCACTTCAGTAAAATGAACAGAATGTTCTGTACAAAACTGTGAACACTTCATTATTTGGAACAAAGACATTTTTTCAGTTATTCAACAGCTACAGTTCCAATGAGGTGATGACTTGCCATCAATATCCAAAATGAAATTGTTCGGTGAGCATCATTACCCACAGAAAACATGGTCACCAGGCTGTTTGTATTTCTAGAAACATAAAAGTCAACTTTCAGAGCGAAAATCATCTGCCCTGAGTGGCACATTTAGTGTGTAGTGTATTCATATTTGAGGTGCTTTATATTGAAGCTTTTGGACCTCCAGCACCTTTTGGGAGAGATCGGTCTGGGGGCTCACACTCACTCACTTAGCACCTGAGATCAATTAAGTCTGTGAATCTTTAGTCCTCAGGGCTCACTTTGGGATTGGGCCACAGGAGTGCACTTCTCATAAAAGGGGACTGGAGGAAGGACTGGAGAAATACAATAGTGACATACTTCTGTTAAGATAATGTGGCAGACATTTGACGCTCATGAAAGGGAAAACAACATATAAGACTTTTTTTAGAACCAGCATTGGTTGATATTAAGAATCTTTATTGTTTCTGTATTCTAAACTACTTCAACTTTGCTCAGAAAAATGCTACTGAAGACACTGGTGAACTCCCCTCATGATCCAGATTGCAACCATAGCTGGAAATGTTATTTCCTTATTGACATTAATTGAGTACGGACAGTTAAGCAAACAGCTGATTCATGATTTGTTATTCAATAATACTGTATTTGTGGTGTCTACAGAGTAGGGTGAGCGTCTTCCATTTTATTTTTGAATGCTCTACTGCTTGATGAATTGTCTAACAGCGCCTGAAGCCTCCTTTCTAAGGAGGTTTTGTAATCTTTCCGAAACAGACATCCAACAATCAAACCCACTTTAAACTTCTCTCTTAACTTTTTTTCCCCCTCTTTCTTCACACAACTACTCATGCTACTTTTTGTGTGTACTGTGCTATCCCAAATGTGAACGATTCATTGCGTCAAGGTTACGAGACACACAGAAAACAGAGCCAGACCGGGGAGGCAGTGGGATGCAGCCAGAAGGAAGTTATGATGACAGGCTTTTCGCCCCGTCCTCGAGTGTGTCCATTCAGAACAGATATAAACAATTTCGCTATTAGACGGTGATGGACGATTTGTTGTACAAGCTAGACCATTTAAAGCATAAAGAGTCATTATGTTTGACACCAAAATCTGCATTTACTCTCATTTGCAGCCTTAAAGTAGTATTTTCTATGTTTAGCGGAAAAAATAGTATGACAAGGGTGGGGGAATAATTGAGTATAAATACATACTGGAGACAAAAAGGGTACTTACAGTATGATTTGTTTACAATAACTGGCAGCGTTGTGATTTCTTTGGTCTGATCATTAAAGCCTTGTTGCAAAATCAAAAATAATAATAATAATAAAGTCTGCCAAAGAAGAATCTCAATTTGATAAGTTAGTTGTCTTCATTCTGCACTTCCAAATTGTCACAGTGCTGATGCTATTTGTCAGGCAGCTGGCGCTTGGGGGTTCTTTAGTCTTTATGTTTTCATAGAAAGGTTACCAGTGCTCCACTTGTGTTTACCATTGACTTGGCCACTGCTCTTTCGTGATAATTGCCTTTGAGTGGCTAGGCATTGAGAGAGGGCTACTTTAAATACCCCAGAGTCCCACACTGCTATCTCTCAATGCATTGTTCACAGACAATTATGGTTTAACTGTCTCTCTCTAAAGCCTTCATTGTATGTGTGTGGCTACAATAAACCACCAAAGAATATTAGAATATTACAATAGAGTGGTGTTCTGGAGGTAAAAGAGTAGCTTTCCACGGCAGTGATATTAAGCACCCTTTGCTAATTTATAACACAGCATAGACTGTGATTAGAAATAAAAAGCTGGGCAGCAAAAATGCTGAGAAAGAGCACCACCTACATGAGCTCAAATATCTCCATCTTGTGTCAAATTACACTGTAAAACTAATAAAACAGCCTATTTGCTCGGTTACAGCCTTTGAATTTTAATTTCACAATGCTTTAATTTGTAGCTGGCAGAGAACACAAGAGGGTGCTGCATCATCTGTTCGTTGTAGACATGTTTGTTCTGTTTGTGAATGGGTGAGCGTGATGGCAGAGCTGCTGCATAGTTCTCGGGAAATCTACAGGGAGAGCTTTTCCCGAGAGATTGTGAGTCTTTCTATGCAATGTGTTACAGGAAAAGTGTTGAGCACTTGCTAGTATGTTAGGGGGGGAATCAAGTTTGACATATTTTGAATATATACAAATGACACTTAGGATTTTGAATTTAAAGCTGCATGTGGATCTTTAGCAGTGCCAACTGGCAACAGAAGATTACTGTAGTTTTAAAAGACAGAAGGACTTTACCCAGAAATATGTGTAATTCTACTGGATCTAGTGAGACCAATGTACAACGAGAGAACAGGTGTAATTTTTAAATAAAGGTCTCACCTGTAGTGCAGCTTTAACAAGACATAATTATGTCACAGTTAATCATGTCAACCAGATCTTTGCACAGTGGTGAAATGTGGTCATATCCAACGAGTGTCAAAGTGTACAACGTCGCAGATTTCCACCGCCACTACAAAATTGCAACAGATGGTAAGCAATTAAGAAACGTGCGATAACATCAGGGCGCATAATCGGTACGCAGGGATGTGGAAATAGGTCGGCGCATTTAAGCAGACAAGTGTGCATGAATGAAAGGATGAGTGAAAGGATGAATTAAAGTATGTGCGTTAGTGTGCAAGGAGAGTTAAAAAAGAAAATTATGGGTGTGATGGTAGAAAGGAGGTAGCAGGCAGGGGCGGCATTAGCCATTTTGTGGCCCGAGGGGAGATTTTGCTCGACGTCTACCAAAAACCACTGATATTACAGATGTGTTTTGTTTTTTTTAAATGCAAGTGGAAGGCCTTAACAATGTAAATAATCTAAACTAAACTTGAATGGTTAATTTGTTTAACATGTTTTCAAATAAAAAATGTTCTCAGGTACAAAAACATCCTGGACGTATATCACAAACACAAAGCATCAATTCATGGCTCATTAACCAGGTTAACATAGCACCAGAGGTTTAGACACACACTCAAGGACGCACACGTGCATAAGTCTGGCACATCGCTGGATCTTCTCTCCCACTGACAGATGGATGGGGTTAATATCATAATTAAGCACGTCGGCGGACGGCTCCTGTTTACCGCTCGGTTGCTAGGCAGTGACATCAGCTGATCCCTCCCTCTTTCCTCTGTAATCCCTTCCCTCTCCCTCACACTCCCTTACACTCCCTCACACACACCTCTCTCTCTCTCTCTCTCTCTCTCTCTCTCTCTCTCTCTCTCTCTCTCTCTCTCTCTCTCTCTCTCTCTCTCTCTCTCTCTCTCTCTCTCAGATAGGCAGCGCAGACGTGGGCAGAGTGTGGGGGTATAGGGAGAGGAGAGAGCGAGAGGGTAGGTAGTAGTGTGTGTGAGGCTGTCAGACAGCATGGTCTGGGTCTGAGGACAGCACTGGAAGACGCAGCAGCAGCCTCCAGATCTCCATGTAGACCAGTGTGGTGACATCCACAGATCACCTGGACCTGTCCACCCATCAGCACCCACCCAGGACAACACCCGCCTCTTACAGAGAAGCAAGAGGAGGAGAAAAACAACGAGGGGGGTGGGTCTGTTTATCTTCTTTTTTTCTCAGTTTTTTTGGTTTTGGGAGTAGGCTCCGGGCTGGACCGCATGCATGACACAACGCAAAGGCGAGAAACCCACCATCAGCATCCAGGAGCACATGGCCATTGATGTGTGCCCTGGCCCCATCCAGCCTATCAAGCAGATCTCTGACTACTTCCCCCGTTACCCACGGGGCCTGCCCCCTGTTGCGCCCCACCAAGTGGGCCACGCCGGGCCCCTGAGTCCTGCCCTCTCCACCACCTCGGCCACCACCTCGGCCACCACCTCGGCCACCGCCGCTGTCGAAAGTGACCGCCCAAATGAGGATAAACCAGAACGGGCTTGTGCCGGAGCCTCCGCCTCCTTACAGGCCACCAAGAGGGACGAGGAGCCTGACGTGGAAGGATACGACTCAGATGACTCCAGTGAGTGATGACTTCTCTTCTTGTCGTCTCCATCCTACTGTTTACCATGGTGTTTTCCAACATGTCTTTATGTGCGTGTCTATCCCTTTTAGTTCTTCCTCTACCTCTCCCTTTCTCTTATTACTGCATCTCCATTTTTGCCACTGGTTGCCAGGCATCCCTCCAGCCGTGTGGCTTTGTGGCTTTATCTATCACCTTTTCTTCTCTCAGCTACCCCGTCCATCTCTTTCTATCTCCAATCACCTGCCGTATTTGTGTGCTGTGTGTCTCTGTGCTGCAGCTAACTCTTTCCCTCTCAGTCGACAGACAGCCAACTGTTGCTGCTGCAATGAATACAGCTCCCCCCTCTCCCCTCCTCCTCTTCCTCTGCTCTCCTCCAACTGAAAGGATGATATGTGTGATTTTATTGTAGCAAATTATTACATGTATGTGACGACCGGTGTGTATGTGTGCATTTGTCATATTCCTAGTGTCTACAGGGTGCTCAGTCTCTACTGTTGATCAGTCTCACAGGGCTGAGTGATTCATGGCTTCACAGTCGCAGTTTTGCGCTCAGCAGAGTCTGACTGCATTTGTAAACCCATGTATTGGCTGGGCAAGGGCAAGTTCCGATTGTGTGAGCATATTGTTCATCTGTCAGTCTGTTCTTGTGTTAATTTCCAAAGCATACAGATGTGTGTGTGTCTGTTTGTGTCTATATCTGCATCCATCACAGGGGGGAGGCTCCTTTGAGAAAGCCTTTGCTGAATGTCATTCCTTCGATCCAACAGGTTTAAGTGGATGTATATAATTATGGAAATTAGTAACAAAGAGCAATAACAACTTTAATACATAGAAGATTTCTACATTCTGCAAAACCATTTTCACTCACAGCAAACATCTTCACAGACAGATGATACGACAGTCTGCACTAGTGCTGAGGACTCGATTAAAGGTAGTGCCAAAATGAAAGTTGCTGC
Source organism: Gymnocephalus cernua (assembly GCA_023631565.1). Classification (NCBI taxonomy): domain Eukaryota; kingdom Metazoa; phylum Chordata; class Actinopteri; order Perciformes; family Percidae; genus Gymnocephalus; species Gymnocephalus cernua. The sequence continues at coordinate 4,547,826 of CM042439.1, read as the reverse complement.
TACCTGCATCATTTTGACAAACCTCAGGATCTGTCTGCTAAATCATTGAAACAGTGAAGACAGTCAAGAGTCTCTGTTATAGCATTCGGTTGCCTCTGAACTTGTCGCGGCTACAGCTCTCTCTGAATAACATGTTGCTCTCACAGTGCACAAAAACAGAATTAACTTCATGGTGTGTTTGTTTCAAATTCTAACAACCCTTTCTAGAGGTTTGTCACGGGTGTTCTCTGCACAAGAGACTGCTGATTGTGATTTCAGGTTAATGTGTGACAGCAGTGCAGCTTCTTTTAGCGTTAATCCATGCAGAGCACCATGCAGGGGGGTTTAGGCCATCTCTAATCCAGAACTGGACAGGTGGGGGGATGGTAGAGAGCAGAGGAGGTCGGGCCTGGCAGATGTTGCTCTATAACATCCGTCATGCAACCAGGACTTCACTCAGTAGAGAAAAAGAGATGGGAGACGCATTCTCCCCTTATTTGTGAGAGCAGTCCTCAATTAGTGAGAGACTTGACTTCTGTAGCCATATACGACTTTCCGAGGCTCTTTTGTTTCCAGCCATCACAACATGCTGTTTCGATATGCCTTTGTTGGTGCAATGTGAAGTGTGTGGGAATTTGTATTATCGAGTGCCATGTGATACTGGTCCCTCTCAGACTCATAGCATACTGCTAACTCTAAATCCACAAATTTGTAGGTTGTAGGTTTTTGACGTTTTTGTAGTTCTGTCCAGGGATTTGTTGTGTTGTTGATATGGCTCCATTTACACATCCAGATTTAAAAAATAAATCAGTTACTTTTAGCTAAGTATGTGCATGTGTGAGCCAGATAAGAAATCCATCTTGGTTTTGCAGTGCTACATGCAAATCTGGGTGGGACACACTACAGTATCTACATAAAGTGAGATAAAGCACAAGAAACCATTAGCTGCTTTCTACCTGTTGCTCTAATGTGCAGCCAGGCATACAATAGATACATTTAGGCCACGTCCACACGTACCTGGATTTGTTTCAAGAATAGTTGCGTCCAAGCGAATCCATTTGTAAATGACTCAATGCGCTACTTCATATTTTCCAGGCCTTTAGGCAGCGCTGTTATTGCTACAGAAATTAACCAAAAAAGAAGAACATAGACTTCAGAAAATAGCAGGGACGTAATGTTAACGCTAGCTGCTATGGTTAGCCGTTTATAAAGTGGAAGTAGCTAGACAACTCATCAACTAGCTAGCTAATCTGTCTGTTTATGAACTCCTTGAACGGATTATAGTAACTTTTAGCACGGCTTATTGTAGAAAGGCTACCGCAAGAAAAACGTGTAGATTATCAAAAAGACATTGGATGTTTGTTTGACTGCCGATGCTAACGTTAGTTCTGCTAGCTAGCGCGCTGCAATCATATGTCTGATGGTAGACAGAATTGGAAAATAAAAAGCAAACTAACAGCACATTATACAATGTAAACAAGGACACGTTTTCTTGCGGCAGCCTTTATAAAATGAGCAGTGGTGAAAGTTAATAAAGTTGTGTCATGTTAAGAACGGAAATGGAAGTGACTGAAGTCAAAGCCGGCCTTATCAGAAATTCTTTGCTGGTCAGCTACTTTAGCGATGTTTAACGTTAGCTACATAAAGTTGGCAATATATCTTGTGTAGAATCCAGGACCAGCAGAGCAGAGGGAAGTGTCAGGGAGCAGAAACAAAGTATTTAGACGAAGTGAGCTGGTTTGACCATGGAGATGGTCAAACCACCGGAGTCGTGTCGGTGGCCTGGAACTAGCTAGTGCGGGATAAGAGAAGGCTATGAGGTTGAGGGGTGTGGCGATGACATCATCGATACGCACGTATGCAGCTTCGCCGTCCAAACAAAGCCAAAAGGGAGCCATTTCGAATTATTTTCACCCTGGGACCAGGTTTAAAAAAAAGTGTGTTTTCAGGCAGTGCGTTTACAGGATTCGTTTGGACGATCGGCCCAAACAATGCAAAACATGTGTGTTTGCATCAAAAAGCGTCTCTGTGTGGATGGCCCCTTAGTATTGCCTAAGGCAGCTGTGGCTCAGGAGGTAGAGAGGGTCTTCCATTAGTTGCAGGGCTGGCAGTTCGATCCCTGACTCCTCCTGTCTACATGGGTCCACAAATTGTTCCCGATTGTCAGGCCAGTGAGTTTTGAATAGGTGAATGGGATGCAAATAAAATAAAGTGCTCTATACGGTATGAAAGTGCTGCACTGTACTAGTGCTGCATTGGAGATCCATTTACCATTGCCCACTATTATCTTAGGGGCAAGACCCCAAAAATGGCTACTCTGGCATACCACTTACTGATGGAGGTCTGATTGGGAAAAGTCAAGAGCTCAATATTCTTCAAAGTGTTTGTCAGATACACAAACAGTGTCTCACCACCCCCTATCTGGCAGTTCCAAATTTGTGTAACTTTCTAAAGCAGACAATCTGACAAACACGCCTGCTTTACACAGTGATTGGCCAGGTGTGCGGAGGTGTAACTTTTCTCTCAAGCTCTCCTTTATTCTTTTCTTTTACTTTTCGTATGTACAACCAAGTGCAACACTATGAATCCTTTGAGGAGAGGCATACTGAAAGTGTGCACCATTGTGCCCGTTTCTACAATTCGTCATGCAGCCACTACAAAGACATGCCAAGACAGAGTTCTTGGAGAGAAATTGGGGAATGCAATATGAGGAGGATAACAACAGATGTGTGGCCATTCAGAACAGGTACAAACACTTTTGCCTTTAAACATGGTGGGAAGACACATGGTGCGATTTACAGCATACTGAGGTTACCTTTACCTATGCAACTTGAAAAGACATACAGATTTCAATCCGTCGATACTGCTTATTGGTTGGATTTACAGATGGCTTTTCTTGATAACATTAGCTATCCAATCAGCTGCGTCATGCCTCTTACATGATGTATAAATATGGTTGCTATATGCAACAGGTGTTGGGATGCTGTGGCATGCATACACTTACTCTAACTTTATCATATTGGTGCTAGTGCACAGTTACTTCCTTACTTGTTTTTAAGGTGTCAGTTGAGGATCAGTCGAACTGTAAGTTTATGCAAACGTCAAAAACACAGCTCCTCTCCATCCTCCCTGCTAATAAGGCAATTAGTTACAAACATCTGCCAGAGTACCATCTTAATGATTTTACAATCACCTGAAGAGTCATCAGTGATGCAGGATGATTACGCTGATGATCCACTTAAAGAAAAAAAGAGGAAGGAGCATCTGAGTACATATGATAGCAATTTATTGTAAATAACAAATATTGGATGGGTCATCCAAAGTCTGAGTCATCTGCTTGCTTATCACCAGCCTCACCTACAGTTGACGTGTCTAATGAAAGCACTGAAATAAAAAGAGAAATAACAAGTGGCTGTTTGGGTCTGATGCAATGTCCCAAATAATCCCAAGCTGCTGCTGCTGCTGCTAGGGGAGTTTGAAAGGAGAAACATAAGACGTATAAACAAAATACTACTGCAGCAGCACTGGTCTGCTTTAAGGAACGGTCACATAGACTCAGTTATTAAGACCTGCTGTACATTATGTAGGAAAAGTCACACCAAAGCACTACAGGTGATATACCTGGCTCATCATCAAGTTGTGGTGTCAGTCTCAGATTCACTTTGTCATTTTGCACCAAAGCTTATAGTGAGGAATTATTTGTACACATAGCCCCAATGGTCCACAATGCAATACAGCTGTAAGACATGTTTTTGTGTCTGTATGCTTTTTTGATTAAAAGGTCCTATGACATGCTTTTATATAGACCTTAGTGGTCCCTAATACTGTATCTGAAGTCTAAATTCAGCCTTGGTGCAGAATTCCCACAATGAGCTTTCCTTAGGACGTGCCATTTCTGTGTCTGTAGCTTTAAATGCTAATGAGGAGGAGAGAGGTGGGGCAAGGTGGAAGGTGGGGGTGTGGCCTTGACCAGCTTGCGGCATAGACTTAAAAGAAATGGACCGAGTGACTCCGCTGTTTTTGACGGAGAACAGTGAAGTCTATTAGAAGCACTTTTCCGGTGAGGCTCGAGCGTTACTGCGCAGCTGCAAACTGAGCTTGATGCCGTAGATGTGATGTGAGCAACGTGTCTGAACGTTGTAAGTCTTCTGGTAGCTGTGCCAAGAGAAATCTCAATCATTCCCAATCTTGCAGAGACGGGGAGCATAGGTATATGTAAGGAGATAACATAGGTACAGGCTAATTATTAGTAATTAAACTAAACAGCTAATGTAAGTCCAAACTGCCTGCGAGCTTCTCCTGCACTATACGGTAATTCCTCTACTATGCGACAGTAAGTCGCGTGGTTATGACAATCGTTAGCCTATTTTTATAAAAACGTCTGCCAGGGAGCCATAATGTGAGGTACAAGGTAACGGAGCCTTTTATACATTGTCGTGTAAACGAGGGACAAATGCAGTCTTTAAACGCTTCAGATGTAAAGTTTTTGGCTGTCAAAGTGACGCCAAAATGAATGGCTGTCAATGGGATGCTAATGGGGGGTGAGTGCTTTGTAGCATTAAAATGGCGCCATCGCGGCTTCGCTCTGAGGAGGCAGGCTTGCCCCCTTGGTTTGCGGCCATGGTTGTAGCTATTTCCTCATGGGTGGGCCAAATTCTCTGGGCAGCTGTGGGCGGCATAAAGGGCAGATTCCAGACTGGCCCATCTGAGCTTTCATTTTCTCAAAGGCAGAGCAGGATACCCAGGGCTTGGTTTACACCTATCGCCATTTCTAGCCACTGGGGGGGCATAGGCAGGCTGGGGAAAGTCATGTTAATGTTAAAAAACCTCAAAGTGAAATTTTCATGCCATGGGACCTTTAAGGAGAAATTACTTTCTTTCCCCTGGTAAAAAATGTAACGTAAAGAAATCAGTCTTAATAAAGAAAAGCAAAATGTCATGATAGTCATGAAATATGAAGCAAGCATCGCAGATTGATGTTGTGCAACAATGTGAAAGGATTTCTCCTTTAGGATTCAAGCAGTGTTAACAAGACTCGCTGAAGGACAGCTGAAACCAAGGCTATTTGATGAATGCTCACTATAAAAGCCGGGAACACATCATATCAGTTTTGCACACATAACAGCTTCTACTGTCAACAAGCTTATAATAATAACAGTAATGAAATGGATTTTCTAACCAAATTCTTGTGTCTTATAATCTTAGCTTGTGTATGTTTCCAACTGCATCTCATCTTGGAGGGTTAGTCAAGTTTTAACACACTTGTTGTAAGGCTGATCTGATCATTCTGTACATATGAGTCACACTGAGGTACTAATGTCTCCCTCCTGACGGTGCAGCAGGAGTTGCTATGATCCGAATGAAAAAGCGGCTTCAGTTTGAATTTGTTTGATTGTCTTTCACCCTGTTGCTGCGTGACATGTTGAAGAAAGGAACTCTCTTTTTCCTGTTGCTTGTGATTTGAAAGATCCAGCACTGCCCCAAATTGGCTCTTCACAGTCCTGTGGGACTTGATCCAGTATCTGCATGCTTCCTCTAGGGGAGGATGGGGCAGTGTTCTCCCTAATGTACCAAATCGCACAGGGATATCTCAATCCTCGCTAAGAACCTGCTGGCTAATCTGCATAACAGCAGCATTTTCTGATTCATTGTGACTCAACCTTGATTTTAATTGAAGCAGAAAAGTGCATCACCCACCAAGTGTCCCAGCTCCCCCGCGAAGGGGGGAAATCAAAAGCAATTAGACATCCGGATCTCTGCCACATCAATTAATGGTTGTTTGTAGTGGGTATAGAGGGCCACGTCTCTGCCGCGGCCAGGAGAAATGACCCGTGTGACCCACATGACAGAGCAGGCTCTTGTGTTCCTGAGAGATAAGCCTCAGAGCCTTATGTGTTGACAGGCTAGTGCAGGTTGGTTGGGGGGGAAGAGTTGGTAATGTATGCACATGCAGGTCTCCCCTGAGATGTCTCGCTCTGGCAGTACTGTTGTCTCCTCAGAACAAGACTTGAGCTACAGTGTTTGTTTGTAGTTGTCAACTGGTGAGGAAAGATGCAGGAGGGAAGTGTCTAAAACAAAGAAAACTGGACTGTCAGAAAAAGTAAATTAAATCAACAAAACTATTTTATATGTGGCGATTTTTTTGCAAAAAGGACAGAAGTTCCTCATAAAATGGTATTTCTTGACATCTTTGGGGTTTTACTTAAAGTGCTCATATTATGCTTTTTGGCTTTTTCCCTTTCCTTTATTGTGTTGTGCAGCACAACAAAAATATGGTGTTTTTTGAAAATTAAACCATGTAAACCTATTCTGGTACAACCTCTAAATACAATTATTAACACGGAAGGCTTGTATCATGTGGAAACGCCAACAGTTTTGTTGTCATTACTTAGAATTCCTCATGGGGGCGGCAGAAACTATGCACTATAGCTTTAAGGTAAGCAAAACCAATCAACAGTGATATACATGACAGATATATAGAGGGGTCGACTTGCATTTAAAAAATATATGAACCAACGATTGATTTTTTTCAAGTGTCTCATGTCTTTAGACTGGATAAACCCCGCCCACTCTGCCGGCGATTTGATTTCTTCCTGCAGCTGGGTCTGGAAACCTGTACGTTTATCTCTCCTGTTTGCATTCACAATTTTGCGGGAACCAATCACAAACTGGTTTATCCACCTGGCGCGCTATTGGCGGGTTTAACACGATGACGATAGAGAAGCAACGGCAAGCAGCTTCTTGTTTACATTCAACAAGCCAGTGCTGGATTTATACTTTGTATCAGATACCCTTACTTTAGTAATAGTAAGTACCTGTCTTTCTTTGGCCCAGTAAGAGCACCTTTCCACAAAAACCTGAATATGTCAGAAAAAGAAATGGCAGCCCCGTTGTTAGGTGCAAGAGAAGTACAATGTAATATGTATCCCATGCACCATCCCAGTTTATGGTCAGAATATGATATGATCAACATTCTGACACATAAGTGCAAGACTTGAAGCATCAAATCAAAGGCTAAGTCAGTAATATGCCATGCTAACTCTCAAGCTTACAGTAGAGTGATAAAAGGCACTAGCCTATTCAAAGAGAACACTGATGCCGTTTAGGTGAGAAACAATTCTATAAAATTGGCTTTGCAATCAGTTTAGCAGTAATGTATAACTGCTTTTGTTATCTGATCAATGGGATAATCTCCTATAAACTGAGTGTACTGAGCAGAATAGGAGGAAGTGTGTATTGTGTTGAGCCATCTGTTGACTCTCCCAGACCAAAAGCCCTTTCCAGACCTTTACAAAACAGAGGGTGGCATCAATCCACTTGAAAACATCCCCTGAGCCTCATAATGCTCAGTTCAATGTAAAGAGTGGTTTCACCCTCGCTGTGCCCAGCACAGTAGAATCCTATTAAGAGTATATCTGCAAGCTGTCATGCAGTAGTAATGACACACTGTAGTATCCCATGTTTCATTGTGAATAACCCAGCACTAACAAAGCGGGCCAGATCGTCAGCCTGTTCACATTATGCATTATTATTACTGGTGCTGTCTCTTACCAGAAGCCATGGAGTGTTTTAAGTTTGCCGCAGCACGGCTTCATCCGATACAAACTCTGCCTCTGCCCTCCCTCCATCCCACTAAGCACATTATGTAATGATAATGCCAGCTATTACACAGATCCATTTGGCATCTGGGGCTGTCATCAGTGGGGAGAAATGTTGTTTGGCTTCAGTTTGTCACACTTTGCATGCACACATTAAAAGAAGTGTCTTTAAATATGGCCGGTGATACAGGGGCTTTTAAAAGCTTCCGTTTTTGAAATGCAAATTCCACCTGTTTTTTTATCAGTTTAAACCACAGTGTATGCAGGAGTGCTTTATCCTCCTTACTGAGAAGTCACGGCATTTGTCTAAATTAAATCCTTGTGTCTGATCACTTCTCTGCCCACGTCATGGTGAATGAAATGATGAATCAAAACTTAACTTAAACAGAACTGTCCGCTCAGTTCACCAGTTTTAGATTTTTAGCCTCTCGTCTCTAGCCTTTGGTGTAAAGCATGAATGTTCTGTGTGCAGTTTAATGAGGCCACATTAAAGGACCAGTGTGTAAGATTTAGGGGGACACATTGACAGAAATTTAATAATATTCATAATTATGTTTTCATTTGTGTATAATCACCTGAAACTAAGAATTGTTGTGTTTTTGTTAGCATAGAATGAGCCCTTCATATCTACATAGGGAGCGGGTCCTCCTCATGGATATACAAAAAGGAGTGGATACAGCGTTGGAGGCGGTGCCCCATTCATTCCTATGAAAGTAGTGGCGCATGAAGCCAAAAAAGTTCAACTTCTTTTTCTAATGGAATGTTTTGTGTTCTGATTATTGTTGAAAATATAGACCTGTTTTACTGCTGAAGATTACTGATATAAACAAACCTTGTCATCGACATTAATATTAGTTCCATTTATTATATGACCCTGTCAACTATCAATTGTTGAGTCATAACCTTTAAACTTGTGTTCTCAATTTTGGTGTTGAGGTAACCCATTTGAAATCTCCTTCACTCTGTAGAAAAAAAGTATTCACTTATTTGGAGCAAGCTGTTGCGACTGTTGCAATAAGACATAGTGGTAGTTATATGGCATAAACTCAAATTATTCTTCTCTAAATCCACTTAGCCGGGAAGGTCTTAAAGTTTGCAGAGCACTTCATCTGCATGCAACACCCACTTTATAAACAAAACTGCATATTCTGTCTGTATATCACATCTGGAATATACTGTATTACAGTATACGGTGCTTACCTCAACGACAATGGTTTATCCAATAAATTCAATAAAACAAACTTTTTGTTCAAATAAGTTGGTGCTGCTCACCCTACCCAGTGGGAAATACTGCCTTTTAACAGCAGCACTTCAGGTTAAAATAGACAGGAATCAATGATTCCTTGAATTTTCCCTCTGCATCCTGGAAGGCCTCCTGATTGGAAAGCAGTGCTGAAGACACACTTCAAACCACCACATGATTGTTTTTCCTCCTCATTTCGAAAAAACAAATAGAGCTCAACAGTGACCGCCCACTTTTAACAGCTCTGACCCCGGAAGTGTTTTTCCCCATTCAACTGTTTCATTGACGTTTCGAAAATTGCTTATATAAAAAGAATTTTAAGTCTGGAACCAAGCCAACCAGCTTCGAGATGAATAAAACATTTGATTAGTTGCAAAAAACATTTTGAAAACCGCGAAAAGGCAAGACCGTGTACAAAAACTATCATAGACTTCAATGGTAGAAGCTTGCTCTAGCCGTTCGCAGTTTCGGGGGTACGGTAAATGTTTCTATGGTAACAGCGAGTTGGACCAATCAGAGACGTTGCTGTTACGCTTAGTATTGTGGGTATTGTAGTTTTTCTCCATAAGATTGTGGATAAAACATGTTTGCCTTAAAACAAGGTTGATTTCATACAGATTTCATACAGACCTCCTTTTCACAACCATGTAGCTCGTGGTCAATCTACCTCGTATGGTTTAGACATTATGGCTGATAATCGAAACCCTTATGGAGAAAATCAATGGGATTTTTACTTCCGGAGTCGGCTGTGGGCAGGACTGTTGATGTCTATGCAGTATATTTGTAGTTAATTGGTGACCTATTCTTAAGATTTCTGTAGTTCTGTCATTTAACTTTGGACCTTTTTTGTGTTTGATAACAGTAATGATGTGTTTTGTGGGCGGAGCCCAACTAGTGGCAGAAAGTGAGAGTCACGGTGGCGCCTATCATTTTTTTCAACTCATTTTAGATGAAAGCACGACCACTAAAGCCTCAACGGCTGTGTTTAATAAAAGAATTTACGGTTTATCAGACCAAATGGCCGATTTAATTCTGCTAACTTAATGGTCTGCTAACTAGCATATCTGTCTCTGGAGCCAGCGCTGCTGCATGGTGGAATTAGCAAGCTAGCTAGCTAACTAGCCAGCCGTACCTAAATAACAGTAAATTCAGTCTGGCTAGTCCACACGGCATTCCGGGGATGGGAGAAAAACCAATCCCAATCATCAACGCTAGGCACCAGACGGAGGCACGGCGCCTCTGCAAAATAGCCTCGGGAAGGAACTTGTTTTGGTGGAACGTGTACGTTCAAAAGTTGTTTTAGTTGTGCAACAGACACTTTGATTGGACAAATAGTGTAGCTAGCTGTCTGTATTTACCGTGCAGAGATCTGAGGAGCAGTTAACCATAGTCCTCATAAATCGACCAGTTTAAAATTCCAACACAAAGAAAGTGGAAGATGACGGACCTCCGGCCAAAAAGCACGATATCCAGCGGAATTTCCGGCAGCACTGGAGCAATTCCGGATGTTGAATGTTGTGGATATAGACTGGTAGTACTACAGATGTTTGTAATACTGTATAAAATAATAAACTTTGTTGTGATTTTCTTAGTGGCCCAAAGGGTGAGCTCAGCTATGATCGAAGGAGCTTTTTGTAAATCAGAGCCCAACACTTGTTTTTCTTACTCAGCCAAAGAGTATCTTTCTTTCCTCCCAACTTCCTCTTGTTACTCCCTGAGAAGATGCTGAACTCAAGTTCTTTCAAGGCTTCAGCATTCCACCTGAGCTGGATCGATAATACAGTAGGTCACTGCCATGCCTCTTCTCAGTTGCTGCTCTCACTGGGGGGAAAACTCAATGGAGTAGTACAATACAGCTCTGCTGTAGACAGACCGCAGACCACAATGTCTGGCCTCCGTGAGGAGAGTTGGGCTAGAAATGCTTGCTGAGCTCACCAGGACTAATACCAGCCAGGCAGGAGGATTTCCTTTTGTAGGTGTATTGTTGTGTTGTTTCTTTTATGCTCTGCTAAACTGGATTTGACTTCTTTGAAGTCGGATGGTCTCTAGACAACTGCAGGCTTAAAGATTATGTATGTAATCTTTAATCACACTGTACACATTTTACAGAGAAATTACATTTACTTTTTAGTAATTTGATACATTTTCATTTTGAATAAGATTAAGTCAAAGTGGGAAGGCAATGGGGTCATTCAAATCAAAAGGATCTATCCCTTTTGGGTGAACGTGACTGACTTTATAATGCTGTTGCTATGCCGCTAATTGGTAGAGTTACATGTTTAGCTTGGCAGGATAAATTCAGCAATTTATATTTTAGATGAATTCTTCATGTTTTGTTTTTTTACCCTAGGCCTAAGGCATGTTTAAGCCACTATATACTGTGTATAATTTTGTGATCATAGCATCTTGCAAAAACAATTTGATTGCAATAATGCCAATGGAAATTGATGCAGTCAGTAATGTGATTTATTTGTCACTCAAGTTTCTGCTCTAGTAAAGAGAAGAAAAATGGCGACAGATGAAAACATCACATCTGTGTGGAACAAAGAGTAAATGTAACCTTCCTTAAATCAATACATAAATCTCAAAGGGCATTCGGACAGTGCAGACCTCGTCCAAGGCCATGCCCTATCTCGCACTGTAAACAAAATGAAAAAGAATCTGTGTATCCGCCCCGGCATCCGGATCTGCTCCAAAATGTAACAGGTTCCTCCTTGGCCCATGCTACACCCTCCCACCAAGTTCCATGAAAATCAGTGATCTGTAATCCTGCAAACCTAACCAAACCAAACCGAAAACATAACCTCCTTGGCAAAGGATACAAACATAAATGCCATTTTTCTATGCCGTTTTCTACATTCTTTTTCACATTCTTTTCCACCGATTGAGGTTTGACTGTCGCTCTTTTAATTACGTCATCGTTGCATGCTCTTATTCTGAAATGGTTAAAGGGATACTTCACCGCTGGAAAGCTGAATATATCTTTAAATTGGGTCACTTATATAGCAGAAATGTGAAAAAAAAAATGGAATTTGTGCCTATATAAAAACGACATATGAAACAGGCTACCTTTAGTGCACACACACATTATATAGGCTCCGTAAAGTTCAGCTAAGCATACTAGCATTAGGCTTGGTGGGCTGTAAACACTGAGTATAAACACAGCCGTGAATTAGCGTTGAATGTCGAATGGTCGCCATGTAACAGTCACAAACTCCAGCGGTTAGCAGTTAGTTGGATACAAATCACCCCATTTCTGCACCAGTCCGTGTTAACACAGCTCACCTTCATACAGAGCATCTCTAGCTCGGATCGTCGGAGAGCTAGCAGGTCTGGTAGCTGGACAGTCCGGTTCACTGTTGTTCAGCCATGTTTCCACGAAAGCAAAAAACACAGTCTCTGAACTCGCGTTGGGAGCATCGTTGAAGTTGGATGTAGTCCAGTTTGTTGTTTAATGAACGGACACTTGCAAGCAGGATTGATGGGACAGGTGGCCGGCTAGCGTTAGCTTCCCACCTAGCCGATGAGGATGTCCCCTACCCGGCTCGGGCCATCGAGCGAGACCGCTGGTTGAGGTGCTGTTCTCCGTGGCAGGCGAAGCTCTCGTAGTGTGCCGATTATTCCGTCTGTAATAACGTTCCCTGCATATTCTCCGATCTGTACCGATGTATCCCGGTGGTACACGTGCGGTAGTTTGAATGCACATCATTGTTGTAAAAGTTTGCTGCTGAGAAGTTCTCTTAATACATCCATGAGAGAGAGCCCTGTTTAGTGAGGATTCAAGATGGCTGACATTTCATTTTTTTCCGGCTGAGATCGGCTAACCCTTCCAAAAAATCTTCCGATGACGCAAAAATCGTCATTTTACGTCATCGGAAGATTTTTTTCCAGACCCCCCAATGCAGAGATCTCCTGTCTCAGGGGGATATGAGGGAGGGACGCACGGTCATTCAGAAATACTACCGGGTTTCTACTGATACAAAGCTGAATGCTAAATTGGTGAAGTAACCTTTTAAATGGCACCCGAGTGGAGAATTAGCACCACCAACTGTTTATCTCTGTTTTAACTCCTGATATTCACACACTGGTAGTGGAAGAAAAATCACATTAATTTGTGTTTTTTTTCTGGAAATCTTTAGAAAAATGTATTTTATTAGAATGGAAACCTGACTTACTATTATATTATGATATATCGGATGTACTAAGTTGATGTTTTAGGCTGAAGGTGGCAAAAGGGGTGGAAAGCTCATGAAATTTCCAAAATGGTGTTCATCCTTTTGAATAATAGTGTTTATTATTACATGACAGATTTTGTAGGGTTATATTAGACAATAAAAATCCTAAGCAGAGGTTTTCTGAATTTAACAAAGCAATATCCCTGCCTCATTTGGCAAATGAGGTGAAACTAATAGCTCAGTATTACAAATCAAGCACTTCTCACAGTATTGCGTGACATTTAATTGTCATCTTGAGCGTTAAAGACATACCGTATTTAGTATGCATGCTGCGTCTCCAATAAAATTAATCAAAATATCATCACAGAGAGGCTTACATAAAGATCCATGACTCGCCTGCTTCTGGCAACCCCACAAAGTAGCAGAGCTTGAGTCATCTTTTTTAGGGAGCCTCGGGTCTGCAAAAACTCTGGCGGCTAAAAAAATTACATATTTTTCCATGAAAGTCCACTTTTATCAATAAGTGCAGGGGCGTTCTTGATGGTGTTACTTTACAGCCTCTAAACCTCCACTTTGTGTGAGAAGGGAAATGAGGAGGAGTTGTAACTGAACCTCACCAGAAAAAGGTTGGTGGAAGAACTTCACAAAAGTATAAGCTTATGTTATGATGTCTGCTTAGAATTAGGGTGTTTTAATTTTATCTTAATTTTCATTGAAAGAATAAAATGTAGCTTTTTTTTAATGACTTATTGTCTTTGTCGTGTCACCTAAAAAGAAAATAGGTCTGTAACTGTACAGTTTATAAAAATGATGTTTTTTTGGAAATATTTCTTTAGCTTACTGCAGCTTTTAGCTCAGTCTGTCCACCCCTGCATCTTTATGTGCATGCTGGGAAATAACTTGAGACCAGTTGTGGTGCACTCCGTCCTTCGTTCACTAATGATAAATTAGCACTAAATGCATTCTTCTGAGGTTGCTGAGAATAAATACTATAGACTAATGGGACTCTATTAGTTCCAGCTGTTCTCTCTGCTGCTTCATATTCACACCATCACACATCTTGTTTTACATTCTGTCTGGAACTGTTTCAGTGGGAAGATGGATAGAAGTCCATAAAGAGCAGCTCTGTGCCATCACTTACCGTTCCCTTTGATTTACATAGATACTTTGAGGTGTTTGTAGCAGTGTTGCCTTCCTTTATACAACCTAAGGTTTAACATGATAATAAAGCACAGTCCTGTAAGCCCTTGTACTATTCTCCAGTGCATTTGCGGGAGCAGTCAACTTGAGTGTGCATCATAACAAAACACATCAATAATCCTTTAAAACGTAAATCCCCAGTCTTGTAGTAGACGTGCTGTGACGTTTGATGAAACATAGTGTTTGGTGTCGGGGTTCTCCAAGAAAACCCTCAATCATACTACTGTATAACACTATGAAAGTCTTCATTCTTCCCTGTATCTGATCACAATGAAATAAATAAGTTGTCTGTAGAACACCATGTTTGATAGCTTCCATCATTTCAAGCTACTTCAAGGCATATTACAGTAACAGGCCACCACAGGGCTTCCTCACATGAAACCAGGTGTTGTTGCACAGAGCTTTTTTTCTGTTTGTGCTGAGAACCACTGCAGCAGACAATGGATTATTACAATGTCACTATTGTTATCCAGCCAAGTCGGTTTGTAATTCCAAGCACTGTCAATACGGGATTGTCCACGATTTAACAGTAATGCAGCAAATTAACAAAGTGGGGGTACATCAGACAGTTGACGTCTGTGCAGCATAAACTCTCACTCCCATGATTTACACAACTTATTTTTGGGTCTTAGATAAGGTTTTAACAAATTCTAAAATGTAAACAAAAACCTATACAATTTGACAGGGAATAAAAATCATGCATTCAAAATTCAATTAAAAATATACATAAAAATACACTTAGGTGCTGTACTTGAAATACTGAACAAAAATCAGAGTGTTGGCCAGGAGGCTGTGCACAGCTTTTGGAATGAATGTTGAGTAAAGGACCTTTAAAACAAAGGTGTATACATAAAATTGTACTGTTATAGCTGGTTTCCCTCAGATATTCTTTTCAATAAACAAGCGACCATTTCAACCGCGTGACATCCATTTACAGTGTTTGGTGTGAAACAAATGGAAAATGCAACAACGTTGCAACTTCAAACCCGAATCGCACCGAGTCCACCGAACTACAGGTGTGAAAGCGCCCTTAGTTCTGCTACACAAATCTTCTGAACTTTTTTGGTTCTTTACTTTTTTTTTGTGAAATTCTGAAACATGACAAGGGGCCCCAACGAGACGCTGTTTTTCTGTAAGGAGTCACTAGTCATATAAGCTAAGAGCCAGTGGGTTAATCTTTAACAATGCATTGCATTTTTATGTACAATCTCATTTTGAAAAGTAACTATAACTGTAGTGGAGTAAAGAGTATATTATTTCCCTCTGAAATAAAGTAGTTAAGTGTAATGAAATATAAAGTGTCAAAAAATGATAATACTCAAGTAAAGTTCAAGTATCTCAAACTTGTACTTGTAACAGCACTTGAGTAGTTAGTTACTTTCCACTTCTGTTTTAACTTTAATATACAGAGTGGGGAAAAAAGCCTGCAGCTCTTCGCTCATCTCCACTCGATTAGCATTTGTTTTCATCCCACCAGGTAGACATCTGTATCTTACTGAATAGAGCAGCCGAACATAAATCCCACACAGTGCTCCAAACAATAATTCAGGAGGCAGCATCATCCCACCATTTCCAAGAACTGATGCTGTGAGTTTCAAAGGTTTGACTCCCTGCAGGTTCTTATCTTTCTGTGTTCTGACTCATAATGTCTCTGCAAAGTCTCTTAGTTTCTTTTGAATTGTTTGTTAGTCTTAAACCTACAGTATATTCTCTTGCACAAACAAAACTAAGTAAGCCGTAAGTATTTTATCCCGTCTTCAGCGAGTAGTTTTACCTCATCGCAAGTATTGATTGAGAGAGCTGAGAAAACCCTCAGTGTTCAGTGGTGACTACTTTTATTCCAGGCAGAGTGGGTTGACTGCTCTCCGACGTCTGTGTGGCTTAAACTTTTAGCCAAATATCATTTCTCACAGCAGTTTTTGAATATCAGAGTCCTACTCGCCTACCAGAGGAGTATTTACAGAAAAGAGAGCCAAAGTGGAAATGAGAATGCTGCCTAACATTCTGTAGGCGGGGAAACTGACAGAAAGATAAAAATACATACAGGATATGTATACAAAATGTGTCAAACAGGATGGAAAACAGCCTGATGACTACACCAACGTTGTTGCACAAACTCATTTTCTCTTATATAAACCTCTTCATTCAACAAAGTAGGATTAGAGAATAGTGTAACATGTCATATGTTTTAAATTGAAACAGCCAGAGGCGGAGTGGAAATCAGGAGAGTCAGGACTTTTCCCAGTGGGCCGGTAGTGTTTCGAGGCCGTGAGGGCCGGTCTGATAATAGTTAGACATTGCAAGTTCTTAGCAACACCATCCGGTGACCGGGTGTGCGGCAGCCTCTTATTTCAATACAAACACAGGCTAATCAGAAAGCACTAACAGTCACAACCATGTCTAGGATTTTCAGAAATATAGGGGGATCAGTGAGTGGCCCCTCCCCAAATGGCATAGCCCTGGTCGGCCAGTAAAGCCATCGAACACCTCTTTTTTTCTTCGTCACGTTTGGAAGTCTATCGGTAACATTAACAGACAGTGTGTGAGTCTAATGATGGAAAGCCAAAAAAGAAAAGGGAAAGGTGGCGCCCCCCTCCGAGGGCCGGTGGTCTACGAAATTTCTCGGTAGATTCTTTGGTCCCACTCCGCTGCTGGAAACACCCAAACAATTTATTTTAATTCCGGTCAGTTCTTTAATAGTCTGCCATTAGTGAATGAAATCTACACATATAGAGCTTGGCATTGGCATGCCTAACCTTGGTGTTCTCCACCCCCTGAAATTACATTAAAATGAACAAACCCCACATATATTAGATGCAGACCTCCAAGCTTTCAGCAGACATTTACAGTAATTGTATAATTGAGTAGAGAAATTAAGTTCTTTCATCTCTTAATGTACCCATCTAGCTCTCTCAAAGTCAGACCCTAATTACACAGAGGTTCAGCTCTCTTTTGTGGGTTTTGTGTTTAGTGTGAGGAAGATGAAGACTACTTGGTGCCATTGGTGATAACATGCGGGACTCAGGGCCGACAACAACCTGTGCGTGCAGCCCATACAGAACCAATCAGCTGATTTTGCCTTCCAATCCAAGAGATCCCACTTGATCCAGTGTGCTCTGACGCAGGGGAAGCAGTCGATATCAAGAACATGAAGTGTGATAAATAAAGAGTGCTGCCTGGGTGTTTGAATCATTCATGAGTTCTCGCTCATACAGGGTAGAGTACTGAATCAACCCTGCACTGCCCAAATGTGACTTAATTTGCTAACAGATGCGTAAGTGACAATCCCTCAGAACTATTGTATCCTAGTGTATGTCTATACTATTCCTGTAGCTCTTTCCTTTGTTAGCCATTGCATTGTAAAAATAAAAAAATGCTGTTTATTTTATGGAAGGAGAGGACTTTAAATTACTGTTGACAGTGCTGACCAGTGACTGTGAAAATAAAGGTAGTAAACAGATATTTAATTACATTTTTAATGTAAATCAAAACCTTGCAAGGTCATTGTCAGTCAGTTGAAATATGAAATACAAAAGAAAACAAGCAGCAGTGATGTGTGGTTATGTTCAGACATTTTAACGGTAATTTGTTATTCTCCAGCATATTCCAGGCACATTCTGCTTGTAAAGCATATTATAGAAAATAACACCCTAATAGTCTGTTCGAAGATTCATTGTTCTTCTTTGCAGCATAGCTTTGTTGTGAAAACACTATTGTCAACCCTCCCCCTGCACTCCCGCTGTAGAGATTGTGGTTTCCCTGAAAAGCTCCATTTGTATAGATCTGAGTGCAGTTTGATTGTATCCTGCTGACTCTAATGAGTCAGCAACACCTTGGTAAGCTGCCCCTTGATCCCTCCAGAGATGCATTTACACTAAACACCAACTGAAGCTTCAATCAGGAAGACTCCCTTAACTCACTCATTCATTTTCATCTCTCTCTCTCTCTCCCCGGCTTCTTCTCTGTGGGAGAGAGATTGTAGCAAGATCTGGTTGGACTACTCAGAGTAGCGTTTACTCTGAGTAGTCCAACCAGATCTTGCCACAGTCTCTCTTTGCCAATTATATCCTTGCTGTCATATTTAAAATCCATTATCCTCTCTGCTGCTGTCAGTTGTCATCTCAGTACGAACTGATGCAACCCTCCTCCACCCCTTCACCTCTAGGCTTCATCATATCAGTGCCCAGTCCTGCTCCATATTCCATCATCCAGATCTTTAGCCAAACTCTCTTCACCACCACCACCAGTGTCTAGACCCCAGGGGGAAATAATCCAGAAATAACCCGGCATCACTTCACCTCTAAATATACCACGTCACGATGAGGTCTCTCCCCTATTTTCCACTAAGCGCGTCTGTGCTGCATTCTGGTTTGGTTCCGTCCTCCGCCACGCGCCATACCACACCAGGAGCGTCTCAGAAGCGGAGCTTCTTGCCTACCCGACTCGCAGATTATATTGTCTCTACTTTGTACTTTACAGAACAGTGACGTGTTTATTAAAGGTCCCATGGCATGAAAATTTCACTTTATGGGGTTTTTTAACATTAATATGAGTTCCCCCAGCCTGCCTATGGTCCCCAATTGGCTTGAAATAGTGATAGGTGTAAACCAAGCCCTGGGTATCCTGCTCTGCCTTTGAGAAAAAGTAAGCTCAGATGAGCCGTTCTGGAATCTCATCCTTATGAGGTCATAAGGAGCAAGGTTACCTCCCCTTTCTCTGCTTTGCCCGCCCAGAGAATTTGGCCAACCCATGAGAGAGAGACATCATGGATTTCAAACGAGCAAAGTGGCAGTTGGTCAAGGCCACACCCCCACCCTCCACCTTGATCCCCCCTCTCTCCTCTTCAATAGCTACAGACACAGAAATGGCACGTCCTGAGTAAAGCTCATTGTGAGACTGGCTCTAGTGGCTGTAATTCTGCACCAAGGCTGAATTTCAGGAAAGAGACTTCAGATATAGTATTAGGGGACCACTGAGGCCTATATAAAAGCATCCAAAGAACACCATGTCATGGGACCTTTAAGGTAGTATCTACCTTCCACTCCAGGCACTCCTACAGTTAAACTCCATGCATTCTGTCTATTATGTTTTTCCACCTCCAAGATAAATCTCTCCTCGTCTGTGGTGTTGTAGAGGAGACATATACAATATTGGGGGTGTCTTTTGGTAAATTGACTGGATACTCTCACTGTCTCACTTCCTGCCTGGCTGTCCGAACGCCCCGCGGATCGCGTGAAAGTAGACCTGGCGCATATCTTTAGTGGAGAGCTGCTTCACGTACGCTTCTGGGACGCGCCGTGGCGCAGCTGGTTGAATATCAAGCACTGACTTGAATGGCTGCGACGCATCCGGAACGCAGCGCAGACGCACCCAGAGCAAAATAGGGGTAATCGCTTGTTTTACATTCATTCATGCCGGAGCAGGCATGTTCTGTTTATTGAATTAGTTTAGGAAGTGTTGAACATTATGTACAGTATTTTGCCACACTGAAGTTATGGCGAAACAAAGTGTGACAGAGCAAAGTCAATACGGTGTACAGTGTCTGCAGAAACTGTGCATTGTAGTAGATGACAGAAAGTTACACAGCACATCTTGTAATTCTGCATTTGTTACTGTGTCTGTGTTTTAAAGCGGGCTGGAAAAAGGCAGAATGGAGTGTGTCTGAAGATGAATTGTTTATATGTCTGAACCGCCCCCATGACCTTTATGGTTTCTCTGACTAAGAAATTGAAGGATTGGGTAAAGGACTTGCATTACGTCCTCTGGTATTCCAGTCAGTCAGTCTATTCAAGGTGCAACCAAACCTGATAACAGAGGCGCCTCACTATGGGGGGTTCAGGTACAAGTCGGGTTACAGGCTGAGTAAAGCAACCTACAGGCTGTGTGACATTTAAAATCAAAGCAAACTCAATCGGCAGCAGTACACCAGGGCTCCTCTTTGTTAGATAAATGTTTGATTGAGTGCCTGGAAAGGTGATTAATTTTATTCCAAATAATTGCATATTTATTGAAGGTCAATGTTAACTTCTCGTTTAGATCTTTTTTTGTTAAATATGCCAGTTCAGTCTTTCAGATTGAGTTCAATTTGCATTCACATGCAACACATTAGAGAACTGTATAATTCTCACTGACTGTAGGGTTGTGTCTATTGTTAACCAGCTCAAACTATAGAATTACTATTCGATTTGTCCTGATTCCACTTGTGAAAAAAAAAAAACTAATCAAAATGTGGTCAGAATGGTTGTGGCATCTCCAGCTGCTGTTAGACTCAATCTGGCGGTGACAGATTTGAATTGTAGACTCCCACACAGGACGAGATAGCAGGTCTACTGGTCTACTACTTGTTGACCTGCCTTATTCTGCACCGGCAGTGCAGACTCTCCATGCCGTTGAAAATCAATTATTCTGACTAAACTGGAGTTAGAATCAGTTCTCATATTGTGTAGTGTGTTGCCTGGCCAGAAAAACATGGACAGAGAGTCTGTATCCCATAAGAGACTGGCCAAGATTCGAGATTTAGGAAGCAATTTCAACTAATAACTTAAAGTACCCATATTACGAAAAAATCACTTTTTCTGGGATTTGGGGTGTTATTTTGTGTCTCTGGTGCTTCCACACACATACAAACTTGGGAAAAAAACATCCATGCTGTTTTGAGTGAGATACGGGTTTCTGAATGATTCCTGATAGAATGATTATATGGGGTATTTCACACTGTTCCTTAAGGTCTCCGAATAGGGTATATAACATTGGTTAGGCTGAAAATGTCCCGGTGATTTTCTATGGGCCCTTTTGTATCCCTGTGGAATGGCTCTATTTGGAACGAGAGCTTTTCTTCCAAATATGGTATTCTCATGAACATTTAGATTATACATAGCGATTGGTTGAGCAACCACATACACATACATTGGAGACGAGACAGCAGGTCTCATATTTCAGACACTGACTACGTTGTTACTAAATTCACTTCTGAGACTTTTTATGCGAGAAATCAACTATATAAAGCTCAAATATGGGCCGTTTTACGAAAATTGATGGCTAATTGCAAATTTGGTAAGACGTGTCGGCTCCACACAGTTCCACACCCGCTCCATACCCAGGGCAAAGTCACTGTTTCTGGATTACTGGACTACCGGGGCTCCGCGGAGCTCGGTGGAGCTGGCCGTCTGCCGGCTGCCGGCATAACTATAGTATATTTACACTTTGAATTTCGTCACGCCACTTATATTACAGCTACCCTAAGGTCTTACAAAGCTAACACTTGTTTCCGATTTCAATTTACAGCATTTTTGTGAATTTGAGGGGTCTATTTAGGAGGAGCTGCTAGCTTTTTTTTTTGATTTGATTTGATTTATTGGACAGTAAAAAAAAAAAAAATGCATAACAAGATGCCATCACAGTGACATTGTACATTTATCAGAACTGTCGAGGATAACACAAGAAAGTTGCAAAACTTATTTCCATTGTGGTAGGCTATGTGTCCCATTCAATCCTATGGGAAAAGATCGCCGCTCCACTTTTGGCACAACTATAGTATATTTACAGTTTGAATTTCGTCAGTTTTGAATTTTCATCGTTTTCGGTCATTTAGTAGGAGAAGGGAGGGAGAGCAGTGAGCTCCAGGCCCTGGAGCTCCGTCAAAGCCTTGGAATTTGGTAGTCCAGTATCCCAAAAATAGTGACTTTGTGCGGGTATGGAGCGCCGCGGGCTGCCGGCCGTGACGGAGATCCATCTAGCTAACAGCTCACCCGCCGGGCGGCGAGGCAGCACCGGCCGCTGTCACGTTAGCCTGCTAAACTGCTGAACTCCTGAACTCCGACACAGTCGGACAAAATTTGCAATTAGCCATCAATTTTCCTAAAACGGCACATAGTTGACCTCTACATAGTTGATTTCTCGCATAAAAAAGTCTGAGAAGTGAATTTAATAATTAAATAGCAGACAAACAACATATACAATTTCTGAGATCTGCGTGACCTAGATTCAGAAGACGACCTGGACCTCAGGTCAGTGGTGTAGCCTATGTAAATGTTGGGGCGTGACAAAGTCTAGAGACTAGAGCCAAATAAGGAAGAGCCACCGAGTTGACGTCAACTCAGTGGTTCGTTGGGATTTGCCTGTTTTCAGTAGCAGTTTCAAATTGTGAGATTTGCAGAGGAAAGAGGTGTCTATGGGATTCTGAGATTCTATGTATGTCCTATTTACTCACCAAACTGTCGTTATTCAACTATGACAAGGTAAAATCGGTTTTGCATTCTATCACCTCTTTCAGTCTCCGGGTGAACTGTTCAAAATTGGCAGGGCTTTTTACGTTCCACGCAAAGTTAAGTGTGCCCTCGTTTAGAAGAAGTCTACCAGCTAATCCTGCCTTGTACTAACTGTTGTAGGAACAAAGCTAGCTAATGTGAGCCTTACCTAGCTACTGCGCATGTGCGAGTACCAACAAAGATAATACAGAAGTGAGATGTCTCACTCTCTAGCTAAAACAGAGACCTGAACACAGGGTGAAAAGAGGAGCTGCAGCAATGTGGAGTACAACAAAAATATGGTGTTTTTTGAAAATTAAACCATGTAAACCTATTCTGGTAAAACCTCAAAATACAATTATGAACCTGAAAATGAGCATAATATGTATATATGTATAATATGTATGTAATATATATATTTTAACTGTGTTTTTAAAGTCATTATTGCGAAATGAACCCCGATCGGAAGATGCAGGACCCCGGCACGAAGCATTATCCTGCTTAAATAATTTTGCACAAAATATTTATTAAAAATTATTTAAAAAATGATCCTCCAGTGGCTATAATGATTCAAAGATAATAGACTGAAGGATGCCTTAATTGACCAATTAATAATAATAATAATAATAATAATAATAATAATAATAATAATAATAATAAGTAATAACCTTTATTAATGACTTACTAACAGTTTTAACTGCTGACTTAAAGCATTATATTATTATACTATCACCTGCCAATAACTGAAACTTGTTCTTATTAATGGCTTATAACTGATCCATAGATCATTTGTAAATTATTTATTTACCTTAAATATATTAGTTACAACTTATAAACCCTTTAGAGGCACTTTAATAGACAGTGGTACCAACATAACTGAACACATAAGGAGGGAGTGAATGTGGCGTAACTCAGAGAACAAATGCCATATTCAAGCATCAAGGCAGTCTCTTCAATCAGGAACATGAAAAGACTGAATGAGCATTTCACAGTGTGCAGCTGGCTGGTCTTGCTTGAATGCACTCCATGATGAAGACCATACTCTAAATGCTTTCACATGGTTCATGTGTCTATGAATGTCTCATGTTGTGGCATTGCTTTTATTGCTGCTCATGTGCTGTGTTTATTTCATGGCTTTTCTTTTTTTTTTTATAAATGAAGGCGCAATCTCACTGACTGTTTTTTCTATCATCACTGGTGCACAGTTGATGATAAATATGCCCTGGGTGGGTGGATTTTCCAAGCAGAAACTACGCATTCTACAATCAATACCCAATCTGCTCTTAGTTGGACCTAACTGAGTTTCCAGATCTTTTTCTGTGTCTGGCATTTTAGCTTTTCTGTGATAGTTCACAGTGTGGCGAGACAGGGAACATTATGAGACAGAAGAGTATGAGGAGGAGGAGGAGGAGGAGGGCATGTAGTAAGGTCCTGGGCTAAACACAAACCCAGAATGTCATGTTTACATCCCCTCAGGCAACAGGATGCCCTCTGAGTTCAAAAACACAACCTGAACTCTTCTTCGGAAGTCTGACCATAGATTATTTCAAGTGTCAGAAAATATCTGAAGCCACATTTAACCCTCAAAGAAGCACCACATGGATACTGGTTAGGTTAAAGCCAACATGCCTTACAGTAAATTTACATTAAAAAAATATGGATGCCAATGTCGGTGGTTCGAACACAACTTTGGTCTAGACTGAAATATCTCAACTACTGAATGGATTGCCATGCAATTCTGTACAGATATGCATGGTCTCCAGAAGATGAAGCCTAATTATCCCTTGACTGTTAATCTACAGTAGCACCACCAGCAGGTCAAAGTTTTCACTCATGAAGTGCAATATGTCGACATCTACTGGATGGATTAGCATAATATTAATACAGACATTCATAGTTCCCAGATGATATAGCCTAATGACATCTGGGAAACTGGGGTTCACTTGTTATCAGGGTTAATGCTAATAAAAAACTATTCTAACTAATCTAGGTCCAACCCAACATTTTCATCTGCCATGTTTCTGTGTAATATGAACTCAACTTGGCAAGTCGTGTACCACAATTTTGAGTAGTTGTTCACATGAATTCGGGAACATTTTTTAGATTATTCCAACACCACATGAATGCAGCATTAGCAAATGTTAACATGCTAACACGGCAAACTATGCTGGTGAACCTGGTAAACATAAGCATTTAGCTCAAAGCACCACTGCGCGTACAGCCTCACAGAGACCTTGTTTTGTTTGAATAATGTTCTAATTCTTCCTATACCACCTAAAAAAGTATTCAGAGGCACCCTTCATTTTACACAAGGTATTGCTTTCCATTATGACTCTCAGAGAACCAGTGTGTGCTGATAAGTCTACATGTATAACAATTCCCTTTTGTAGGTCTTTACCTTTACCTCTTGGCCTTCGAGCGATCACTCTCTTCTTCCTCTCTAGAAGTACTACCTTTACTCTCATCCTCATCTGCCTCCTTCTGACTGCTCTCCCAGATTCAGAATTACTTCCTCATCCATATCACTTGTCTCCTCTCACTCGAGGGAGCACAGGGGTGGAAGTGTGTGTGTGTGTGTCTGTGTGTGTGTGTGTGTGTGTGTGTGTGTGTGTGTGTGTGTGTGTGTGTGTGTGTGTGTGTGTGTGTGTGTGTGTGTGTGTGTGTGTGTGTGTGTGCATTAACACACCATAGTGGAGCTAGGGTTGGGTGATATGGCCATGAGGTTTTATCTTAATATAGGTCAATTCATATCTCGATAATATCTCGGTAGCATGTTTTCTGGTAATTCAATAAATAAATCTTCTATATGAAATAACCACATGGTAAAGCCTATTTTTGTTTACTCCTGTGTGAATTAAATACTTGACAAATTAAAATTACTGGGTATTTTCTCATTTTATTAAGAATTTTAGTGCAACATGAACATAACATGCAAGGATTAGATCATAAAGCGCTTTCCAAATGACGTAAATATTGCTGTAATGCAGTTTGGCCGCTGGCTTTCTTACAACACGATCAAAACGATATATAGAAAAATATATACAATAGACATTTTATATCGTTTTGACGATGTGTATACTGTATACTAATGTTGACTGCACCATATTGGTCGTATGTATGCAAGAAATGAATGTACTGTATGTACGATAAATATTACAAGACAACATGCTATATGGAAGGGCAGAACACGATGTTCAGATACATTTTGCATTTCTGATTTAAAGTGGGATTGTATTCCACAGTATAAAATGACTTGCAGACAGATGAAAGAAAGAAAATGTATCCATCTTACACAGAAATAAGACTGTAAAGTTGGTCTCCCATCACTTACATTGGAAATATCTATTAGGAATCAACTTTTCATAGCCAGAACAGACAAAAAGGAACAATTACAGTGACCAATGTTTTTACAGTTCACCTCATCTAGTCACTCCACTAGCTTTGATTTTCTACGGAGTCACAAAGCTGTGAACATAACTACAGAGGGGACCTAGCAGGATAAGATTTGTTATTAAGAAAACACAAGGACAGTAGTTTTCTAATGACCAAAGAGAGCGTACTGCATATGCAGATGATGGTTTCACATTTAGAGTAAATCAGCCAACTATTTAATAGGAAGGATGAGGACCAGCAGGCTACTTTAATGAAATATATAGTACGGCTCACAAAAGGACAATATATTTATGGAAATGACAGAGATGTTCATGCATAAACATTCCACATGAATAAAGCTCACAGCTACAGATCTTCCTGACCATCTCCTTTGTTTTAATTATGTAGTTATTATCCATCCTCTGGCGACTTGTCACCACAACAGATCGTTTCCTATTTAAAATAGGGTGGCAATGTATTTGTTATACTGTACCTAAGCCGGGCCCAGTGGGTTCCGAAAGGACAAAATGCCGCAAAATAAATCAGAAATCCCTAAAAAATCATCAAAATAGAGGCTGTAATTTGCTGTCATCAAGTCAGCATGAAGATCACCTGCAGGCAGGTTATTTCATCACTGTGTTTTAACAGCTAGAAGCTAGCAGGTATCAACAACACAACAACAATAACACTGCTGTTATAATTAGTAAAGCTGTCTTAACCAGCTGAGAGTGTCAGACGTGCCTTCTTTCAACAACCAGTGACAGGCGCACTGTCTCTGTTTTGGATGTCAGCTATTCCTGCCCTCAAAATGGACAAGGAAAGACGTTAGCTCGTCAGGCCCCAGGTTTGTAACGTTTTGACTTGACATGAACTTGAAAGTTTATTGCTGAGCGATACTCGGATGTGCAGAGGTTGCATTATCTATGTGTTCTGTTCAAATGACGTCACTCAATTCTGAAGTCTAAATCTGCAAAAGTCTTTTTGGGGAAATAACGTTAAAACAAGCAGAACAGTGTAAATCAGTCAATGTGGAAGTACAAAATAAAAATCTGAAAAGTGCTTCACATGACACCATAACTTAGATTTGTGTTTCTCGACTAGCAGCAGTGTAACTCACAGAGGCTCACCTCATAAAGCAGAGATTTATGAATGAATAAAGATATACAGTGTATCAGCCTCGCAGCAGGAATAACGACAAATGGCAAACACTGCGTTCACATCTCGACTGTGTTCAGCCCCCAGCTGATCCGCCTGCCGTCCAGCAGATTAAAGATGTGCACGGGCGATAGGATTTGGTCACACAGAAGTAGACAGGCCGTACATTTCTCCTGATGCAGGAATAAAATTGCCTCCAGATCGATAACCTGCTGTCAGACATGGCTTGAGTGATCTTGCTCTTATCCACGGGTTAAATAACAAAACATCTCATGGTACATTGAGCCGGCCCGCAGATGCCTGCTTTCAAGAATGGAGGGGAATTTAGGGAGGGAGTGACAAACCACATGTCTAAGTGGAGTGAGTAATCCTTATGAGACCTTGTGTTTTATCTCCAATGGTTCCCTGATAAATGAAGAGTAATGTGATGAGCGAATGAAACATGTTAAAACTGGGAAACGCATGTTTCAGATGACAGACAAAAAAAGATATTAAGCCTGCTAGGAAAGATATTTTAAAGTCCATTTTTACTGTGTCAAGGTGATTTTTTCAAATATTTTAATATTTTTTATTACTGAATGGAATAAAAAAAAGTATTTGAAGATACGTCAGAAAAGCTGTATTAGCCTTAGGTGACCGGCAGGGCTTCATTCTTTCCATTTAAGTGCTCCAATAAGCTATGCCACAGAGGCTGTACCCAAACACATTCCCTATTTACTATATAGTGCACAATATTAACTCTCCACCGTTTATTTAAATGTCCAAATTCGGATTCACATTTGTATACAGTATACACCACTGTTCAAATGTTTGGAATCAGCTGTTATACTGTATTGATGTTTTTCTTCTTTCGTTTAATAATGGCAAAGAATCTGACCACCGATGACTAGCTTTTTAGTTTCACCGACAGCCAATTCAATATGACGTGAAAGCTTTTGATTGGCTTTGTACAAAGACTTTAAGGTTTGAGTTATTGCTAGTTTTGAGCACAGAGAGAAATCCTGGACCAAGAAACATTTAAAGAACTCATAATACTGTTTTATATTGTGATTTAACCTGTAACACAAATGCTTTGTGTTGCTGTAAAGAAACCTTAAGAGACTGGATGTAATGTCAAAACCCACTTGATCCATATGCAGGGTTATGACATCAGTCTGTTGTTTTTCTATTATTCCTTCTGTTCAGTCTGGTTTTGATTGTGTAGGCGGCTTTTTAAAGGCATGCAATGGGTCTGTTATAATCCACATAATGAAGATTCAGAATACATTTTAATATTAAATAAAACACAGGTTTTTCATTGTTGATGCTGTGTCTATTGAACATGCATGAAATGTTACATATTTGTTAAAAACCTAGAGACTAACTGCATCCAGCGGGTTGTTTTAAAGAATGTCTGCATAGTGGGTGGACTAGAAGTAAGCAGATAAGACAATGAAGAGAAAACACTGATGCCAAAAATGTGCTTACAGTATATCAGCAATGCACAAGAATAAGATTTAGATTTAATAAAAAAAATCGGACCCTGAAAACCTTCAGTCATTCAAATCTTATCCCTCTTGTATCCATTTTATTGTTGTTTATGTAATCCTTTTGTGATATGTAATCATAACTACGGATGGTATATGATATAATATGGCAATAATGTATGCAGGCAGACACAGTGGATCAGTGGGGCTGCTCCCTGTGGTGAAAGACCCACTTGACAATGTTCCATCTGAACATGTTTGATTAGTACACAAACTGGAGTGTACTACTAAAGTTGGACTAAAGTTGGAATCACTGGGTTGACTATGGAACTATTAAGCATGATGAATGAAGATGAATAAAAATTGTCTGGACTTCCCCGTACACACATGGTACATGGTATGTTTTATAAATCTTAATCTTGGTGGAAGTGGGCTCACATGCCCATGCCCCTTAAGCCTCTTACACACCAACCCGACGGCCAACCGTTGGCAGAAAAGGTAGTTGGACTGATCAGTCGGCTCCCTGACCCGTAACCCGACCCGTAACACGTCTCCATAGGCGCCGCTACTCTGTATTGTCGCCCAAAAAATTAAAACCAGCAGCTGATTGGACGAACACGTCACATGGGTCTGGCTGCTGCTTCCAGATTTTTCAATGGCGGCTCATTCAGAATACAATCTCATATTTTACAAAGATAGTTCACTGAAACGTGTTTCTGAAAACATTTTAAGCGAGAAATAGGCCATGCAGTTGCTGAATCTGTCTTCATTTCAGATCAACAAAGTTTAAAAGGTTTTCGTCAGATTTTGAGAGGCTACCTGCTCGCCATTTCCGGCTGAGTCCGGACTGCCCTGTCTCCAACTGAACACGTCGGGTTGGCCAAAATGAAGGCCGACAGCTCCTCCGATGGACGACGGCACGGAACACACCGAACAGACTCGAGTCACTGACCTGGCCAGACTGTCCGACAGCCGATTATAGGCCTGGTGTGTAAGGACTATTAAACAGAGCATTTAATGCTGTTTTGGAATTCTCCACACAGAGTTGAAGAGAGCCCATATTGCATAGAGTACTCAGCCCCTCTTAAGTCCTATAGATAAACTGAGGGGATAAACACTCACTGAAATTGTATCATGGTGGTTTCTTTCTTGTAACATCTTCAAAGCGAATGTTTAGGCTATTCCTTGATTTTTTCAGCAGGACCTTTGGGACTCTGTTGAAGACCAAGTCATTGTGACATCGCCCTAACACAACAATCCAGGTAGACAACTGGCAGTTGATTTAAATTGCGGAGAAACTTGTTTATTTCTGTTGTCATTTTCAGCCGTAACTGTAACATTTAAAAGGTAGTTAAACACGGTGGTGTGACCTGCCGTTTCTGCTGTGCTTATTTTCTGTACTGTGTTGCTTTGCTAGTGTCTTTGATAAACCAAATCTTATTATGAACAGCAACATGTCACCGCCGGTCGGACTGACTGCTAGTTTGGGTGGTGTCATTTTCTGTGGCACAACAGGTAAATTAGGTCTCCATCCTAATGTTAGTGAAAGTGTTGAGAAATGCAAGCATCAAACATGCATTTTAGATGAATTAGATTATCCAGCATATATCCAGTTGTTCCTCGCCCCTCTTTGCTCAGCACCATTAAATTGTATGTATGGGTTTTCTACCCGGAAATTATTGTAAACAAACATTGTAATTGGGCCTATTGACATGAATGACTGAGCCTTTTGACTATGCAACAAAAAATGCAAATCTAATTACAGTGATTTCACACAGAGGCTCTGACTTTGGGGCCCTTGAGCCTGGTAGGCCTGTTCAGTAATGCACCCATAATAATAGTCATGTATGATGACATTATATAATCAAACACCACTACATCCTGTGTGTACACTGACAGGGCAACCACAGCTCTCCATCACTCCTCAGAGCTTTGAAAAGAACCCATCAAATGATATGAGTCTGTCTCTCAAGGCCGCTCTTCTAAAATGTGAAATTGCCCCTTCAGAAAAGCCCTTGTGTTGAAAAATCAATAGCCCTGTTCAGGTGTGATCCTTAGGCAAAATTAAAGTGTATGAGTCTACTTCAGATTGATTATTTGATTGGCCCCTGCTCGTCTAATTTTGGCTTCAGATAATTGGACAAATCTTTGAAAACGCTGGCTAACTTAGGACTTTGAAACAACTGGAATGGTCTTCCACACAAAACTGAATGTGTGAATGTAAGCCATGATTATATTAAATACATTGATAAATA
Organism: Gymnocephalus cernua; assembly: GCA_023631565.1. Lineage (NCBI taxonomy): Eukaryota > Metazoa > Chordata > Actinopteri > Perciformes > Percidae > Gymnocephalus > Gymnocephalus cernua. Next base: position 4,517,137 of record CM042439.1, on the reverse strand, counting down.
ATAGTTATTTGCATTGCAAGTTACTCTGGATAAGGGTTAGCTAATGCAAAATAGAGAGACACTTGTTGATTATCCTCCACTTGTAAAACCCGCAACCTTTGTAGCTTCACTGAGCCGCTGCTGTCATTACGTGGCTAAATAAGCTTATCTTCTTGATCAGCGAAACTTCTCCAAGGCTTACTGCAGGATTATTTCAAGATTACATTTCCATTTCTTGCATCAATTATTCAGATAAAACCGGAAACAGAACCAATGTTATTCTTAAGATAGTGTAAATGAAAGGTAATGAAAGGTTTCATTTTCACTCTGACCGGCCCCCCCTGGCCCTAACAAAAAGCATCATCTGCGTCAATGACTTCTGACTGAACAATGAAATGAGCCTGGTGAATAGCAAGGCTAAACCTCTTTCAAGCATTCCGCACCGCACAGACCTGAAAACGGCAGGCTGTGTTTCCTCCACAAGGCCACTGCTAGAAAATGTGAAAGACTCCCTTTTCGTCTGTTGTGCTTTTCCTATTAAAAAAGCCATATTGCAGTGTGACATTCAGGACAAATTAAAGCATAGAATTGCTCTTCCCTCTGATCGTTTGATTGATCACTTGACCCCCTTTTTTCTCAGGCGATGATTGGACTTTGCTTTGTCAATGCTGGTGCAATCTGAATGGGGAATTTGGTTCCTCTACCCAGCTTGCATGCTCATGTTTTGCAGCCCGGCATGTCCCTAAAGAAACGCTATTCCCTTTGCCCTCCCATCATGCACACCATGACTGCTTTAATATCCACCAACACTGTGCATCTGTGCAGTAAATGGAAATGATGAGGTGAGAAGGATCAAAATCAAAGGATTTTTACTCTTTTTTTCAAATCTAAATCACCCCAGCAACACTTATAAGAGTTGCTAAATTAATGCAATATTCAGGTTGGATTAACTACTTTGAATTGTGGAAACACCAAAAGACAACTAACATGAAAAAGGCTGTTTTTTATGTGACCACAACAACTGCTTCTAATCTGCAATTTCTGACTGTGGCCGTGATAACAAGTTTGGACGCCTGGAAGCTGCAGATAGATACAAGAGATTGTGACTCACGAATCAAAGGATTTAGTTTTCTATTAAATGTTCAAAAGTAAGTTTTATTAAAGGAGGGTTAACAGTGTTAACGCCTGTCTGTCGCATTGTTCCCTGCAGCACTGAGCCTTGAAGGACCATATCAGGGATTTGCATACCTGTTTCCCTACTTTTAAGGCAGCAATTGGTTTCCATTAATCTCCATGTGGCATGAAAATGAATTAGTGTACTCAACAATACAACCACAACAACAATGGAGCTTGGACACAAGTGTACTGTTCAATGTGTTGGAATACACATCTGTGAAACGCTTTATGAGTCTGCCCAGAAGGCAGAAAAAATACATCCAAAAATTGTCAGAAGATATGTTAAGTATCCATCATTTTGTAGTTCAAGAGATACCATCTGTATGATCCTATAAGAGTCAAGGTATTAAATTACCACAATATGTGGTAACATAAGTTTGGCAGATCTTCCTTGCTTATCCGCCACCTCAGGAGCTGATACGTTGAACACGGAGGAGTTCGGAGCATCAGACTCGACTGAATTCTCTGGATTGCAATGCACTCCTGCTCAGGTCACAGTTTGAGACACTAAAATGTGAAGGTTTCTGCCTGCTCAGACTAAGCAGTAGCATCACTTGTGGCTTGAAACCGCTTCCTCTAGAGAAATCATAACGTTAATTGGTTATCTAAATTCATAACCCAGAGAAATGGGTATTCTTTTTTACCTGGAACGTTCCATTAAGCAGTCACAATGCTGCTGAATTAAGGAAAAAAAAGGACTTACAACAGCAGGAACTACTGATTTCTTCTAATAATGATTTCAAGCTTCAATATGAGCTCAGCTTCCCCAGTCACACATCCAGCCACATGGGATGGCACGGTGCCACATGGCTTGTGAAGGAAAGAGCATTTGTTGTGAACAGTTTTGGAGGAGGTGGCCGCCTTCCAGTCCACACCCAGGAAACCAAAACTACCTGCGTCCAGATGTGTGTATCTTGGGAATGTCAGTTATGAACATTTTAAATCATCATTGCAAGATCAGTCTAAATTCTCTTTGATTAACTACAGTTTCTTATTCAAGTAGGCGCTGTTTGTTCCAGCATGTCTGCCTTTATTGTGTATGTTTACCGTAAACAACACCTATTGATGATCTGAGTAATTAAAACGCTGAATTTGGAACCTGAGTGAATGAAGAACTGAATTCTTATCAAACAGCGACCTTGTAAAACTGTTGCTATATCAACCAGGCTGGAATGTTAAGAGCTATTCATTGTTTTTTAAATATGGGTTAAAATTTCGCAAAATCTATGCTGAATTGTCTATTTGACAAATATTAGTTGTGCTTTATGTGGTTGATGTTGGACGGTGATGGCATGTGGCTATAAGCTCCCTCGTCATCGGAAAATCAGTTGTCTCCTGCTGACTCTGCTAGCCTGACCGGTCAAAGTTTTATAAATGTAAACAGCAGAGTATACAGCAAGCGTGGAGGAATTCAACACTGACGACTGCGACTTCTTTGCTGGGAATCCCAGTGTGCAGGTGTCGAATGGTGAGATGGGCAGCCTCCATGCCTGCGTCGGTTTACAGCGGGATGTCGTGAACTGTGGTGTCCGTTCGCTTTGGCTCTTTTTCTGTGTGCTGATCTGGCGGTCACATTCTGCTTCATGATTCACGCACAAGTTGAAGGATTTGATAGGATTACATTTCTCTGGAAATGTACCACGTACAATTTCTTGTGACAAAATGGATAGATAGATAGATAGATAGATAGATAGATAGATAGATAGATAGATAGATAGATAGATAGATAGATAGATAGATAGATAGATAGATAGATATCTAGATAGATAGATAGATAGATGAGAAGGTGTGAGAGCACTGTCAGTGCGTGCAGCAATGGAAAAATAAATAAATAAGAGGACACTGCTTGTTTTAGTGTCTTGTGATGAAATAGAAGGGGACAAAGCATTTGTGAGTCTTGCGAGTGTAGAGGAGGAGACAGACGGATTGCATTATGTTAGACAGCAGGAGTCTATGGTCAGATACTGGGTTATAGAAGCAAGCAGGAAGACGCCTGCTGAGTGCTTCTGCAGGGCTGTACCAGATTTACACCACAGATACACCAACTGAATTCTATTTACTTGCGTAGTTTCTCACATAAGGAATCTGATTTTTTGTTATGTTTGTTTTTTATGTGAGTGTGTGTTTGCATATGCATGGTTGTTGCACACGCAAAGATAATTAATGAAGATTTTATCTATCTCAATGCCAAAAGCAGACTAAATACCTTTACTAAAAACGATCATGTTTCGCAATTTTAGGAAGGATGTATGCTCATCATCCAGGGTGTTGTCACTTCCTGTTTAATTTCATTTAAAGAGGCAAAAACAGCAGTTTGGTCAGTCAGACCATCCGTTGGGTGTTGGCTGAACATAAGCCCTAAAAAATATATCTTGTGGCTGGTGACAGCACCATGAGGGCAATAGGGTGGGGCGAAAGGATGGGGACATGACTCATGATTACTAATGCCTTTTCACCTCACTTGTAATAAATTAAGCCATGGGAGGCCTTTTATTGGCAGGAAGCAGGCGACAAAAAAGGCCACAAATGGACAGTGTGAAAGAAAGGCAAATACATAATGGATTTCTTTTCCTGACAGCCTGGGTGTGGGAGCCAATTACAGTGAGCCCTGGGATTAATTGAAAGTGACCAGTTGGGGTAAATGTAAAAAGTGCTATGGCTCATGAAGAATGAGCACGAGAAACAAAATGTATGCATGGGCTCATTAGGATGTTCAGCATTTCAATTCCAATTAATAGCACAATTCATCTTCCAGAAAGTGAGAAATCAGGAATGGATTTGAAAAACAAAGATTATTCTTTCACTGTGAACAACAGAGCGAATGAGAGGCAGCCAGGAAGAGAGAAATAAATAACCTCTAATTGCTTTTATCCTCTGTACCCATTTTGTGCATTTGTGGGAGCAGATGAACAGTGTGCGGTTTGACTGCTGCTGCTGTTCACCGAGCTTACAGTGCCATCAGTGGAGATGGAGCCGTCAGTGCCACACCTTATTGAATCTGCACTAAGCAGGCACCATGCGCCACAAGATACAATCTCTGACAACATGTAGAGGGCAACAGTGGTTACACTGGCTGACCCAGTCCTCACATCCTGTACTAAAGCTCCATCTGTGCCACATAGGGTATTCTTACTGTTTCCATGTTGTACTATTTTACACTGCTACTCACTGTTATGAGTAGCATTTAAACAGCAAAAATTACAAATGGAAGGATAGTTAAAGCATAGGTTCGCATTTTATCAAGTCTATTTTAATAGTTAAATGCTCATTGAGTTGTTGGCAGAGGCCAACAATGAGGGAGGTACAGTGCCTAAGCCAGAAATGATCAATGTTGGGACCTAAAAGAGGACATTACTCATAAGCGTCACTCAGGGTGAAATGTTTTAGCTGGTTGGGGTAGGTGTTAATTTGGTTTTGTCAATGATTCTAAAAAAGATCATGTAGCAAACTGGATTTAACAGGAAAGAAGAGCAGCTCAGTTTTTTTTTATCATAAGTTTGTGTTGGTAGAAAATCCATATTGTGGATGTACCGTACAGCATGTATCAGTAGAGTGGAAGGAGAGGCACAGCTGAGATATATTCCCCTGAATATTTAAGACATGATGACGAGAACCAAGAGTTGATGTGAAGAGAGAATTGGTTGATGTCAAGCACTGAGCCTGAGAGGACGCGTGCTGTGTGGTGAACAAGAGACTTTCTCCATAACAGAAGCCAGGTAGGAGGAAAACCTTGCAACACTTTGCTAGAAACCCCATGAAGTCTGAGAGTGTGTAAGAGTATGTGGTGATTGACTGAGAAAAGGGAGGCAGCCTGAATGACATGGATTGCTCCTAAAAATTGTTAAAGTACAGTCTCGGTTGAAAGAGCTAAAACCTGATTGATGGCTGAGACGTGTCTGGGCTTCTCTGGGCTGCACATATGAGAACAAGCACAGATGTAGTTTGAAGATGTGTCTTATACAAGTGTAAATGTATATTCTTTTTTTCCCCATAATATCCATTCTTGCAAGACAATATCAGCTTGTAGTAACTAAAGCATGATTAACCTTTTTTTTTAAAGGTAAAAATCGTAGTCTTGGCTAAATATTTAAAAAGTCAGTGACATGAATCCGGAGACAACATGCGTTTCCTTTATTAAAGCCCCTGCCAAAGAAGTTCACACAATGCATTATCAAGCCTATCACCACCAGGGAAAAGCTCTCTGTATTTCTCAGTATACCGGAGTTGTGGTGTCTAGTGTCTCTAGCGACATTGCCACGCTGGTGCACTTGCAGTGATGTGTTTTACATTAGGGGGCAGGAAGGGGGTAGAGACCATAGCGACGTAGCAGCAGCTAGGAGTATGGCAGAAGCTACAATGGAAAATCCAAAGAAGCGTCCAAGAAAAGCTTTTGGAGTGAATGCTCCAGATAAAAAAGAAACTCAGCATTCAGAGGAACGATTAATGTCAACAGAAAGCGACCAAAGGCGAGGACAAACACGCTTGCTTTATAACAACTTTCTAAAAACACGGTTTTGCTGGAAGTATGCTTTTCTGTGGCGGAAAATAGACTACATTTCTGGCATAGATAATGACCATCTGACAACACCATCACTTGGCCTTTTCAATTCAATTCAATTTTATTTATAGTATCAAATCATATTGATAGAGTAGGCCTAGACCACACTATAATTCACAAAGACCCAACAATTCCAGTAATTCCCACAAGAGTAAGCAGGAAAAAGTCCCTTTTCACCAGAAACCTTGAATGGTGAGGAAAACTTCCTTTTAGGGAGAAACCTCGGACAGACCCAGACGCTTGGTGGGCTGTTGTCTGCTGGTGCCGGTTGGGGGTTTGATGAACAGTGGCAATTATAGTCACAATAAAGATAATGGAACTATGACTAAAATAGTAGTTGTAGTAGTTCATGGCGTAGCAGGGCACTGCAGGGCATAGCATGACGTAGCAGGGCATAGCCGGGCGTAGATGGACATAGCAGGGCGCTTCTGGGGGCGGAGGAGATGCGGTGAGCTCACCTGCAGGAATACATCATAAGCTAGCGTCAGCAGTGTTTTTGTAATTACTCTCACTGCCAGAGGGGGGAGACAAAAATTCCACACTACAGGTTTAACATTTAAGTGAAACCACAAAGTGCATCACAGTCCTGCACTTTTTTACGGGCACTCCAAAAATGGAGCTCTGCCTTCATTTGAAAGGATGTTAACACTGAGCAAATCCCAGGGAGGAATCACGTTTCCCTCAAACTGTATTTGGCAAACACTTTAGTAGGCTAGTATAAAAACAGAATTCAAAAGGGGACAGGCAGGGTTGCATGCTTTTGGATCAAAACCTCTACCAGCACTCTACCATCAAAAGTAAGAAAAAAGTTCAGTATCCTGTGAGTGTAGATAAGGTTTCCCATTAGATTTTCAGGAAAAGAAATGTGCTTATTTATTATTCAGCAACCACCAAAAAACTCAAATTCAAATTCTGTGCACATCAGACAGAACAAGTTCACACAGTTGTGGATTTAATCCTCACTGGGTGCAACCAACAGAAACACAATAATGTTAATAATACTG